>JAYXIM010000012.1:0-163872 GCA_037575425.1 Anastrepha fraterculus | reverse complement strand
ATATGCAAAATTGTATGCAATTTGGACCATGGTGACCATGCCGACGTGTATCAGTATCGTTAATACCGCCATAGCCAAATGTTTTGGTACGTGACTAACATTCGGGATTCGCAGAACGTAAGTTCGAATCTCCGTGAAACACCAAAATGAGGAAACAATTTTCTCTAATAGCGGTCGCCCCTCGGCAGACAATGGTAAACCTCCGAATGTATTTCTGCCACGAAAAAGCTCCTCATAAAAATATCTGCCGTTCGGATTCGGCATAAAGCTGTAGGTCCCTCCATTTGTGGAACAACATCAAGACGCATAGCACAAATTGAGGAGAAGCTTGGACAAACATCTAACAGCGCCAATTATTTTGTTGTTTTATTATTAAAATAATAAGTTAAATAATAATAATTAAAATAAAATTAAAGTTTAATTTTTACATTACAATAACCATAAGTTAAAAAAAGGAAAATAAAAGTCTTGTAACAAAATGAGGTTAACTCTTTAAGGCCCAGTGCAAATTATTATGAGCTAAGCTCATAAAAATTACTACTCGTTGCTTTTTGGAGCCGCTGATTATAGAGTCCAGCACTCGAAGTGTAACCAATTAAGGTAGTGGTCTGGTAACTTACACGTTTTTTGAGGCCATGTTTGGGACATTTTTTGGAAGGGAAAATAAAATTCAATCGGTTTGATTTTCTGATATGTTATTAAAGGTATCAGAAGATGTACAAAAAAAAATTTTTTTTTTTAATGTTTTGATACTATTTTTGTACACTGCAGCAAGCGGCAAAAAAAAGAGGTACAGTGGCTGGCCGGCGTGATTTCGTCACTTGTGGTCATCTGAAACAGAAAAAACAAATTGCTTATTAATCAGTGTGGGTCGTTCTGACGGGTAGTAAGATCAAATGATTTTGACAAAAAATAACAAAATGGCGGACTTCGTAAGAAAATTGCCTTTTTTTAAAGTGGAAATCGGACTAAAAAATGGAAAGTTAGGGACGAAATAAATTAAATCTACTACCCGCCAGAATTATTGATGTGTAGAAAAACATATCTAAATTTCAGCTCAATCCGTTAGATAGAAAATTTGTTTTCACGACGGCCATCCGGAAAAACGAGATTAATTTCGTCAATATTTCGAATTTCGGTCTAAAATTTGTACAGCATATTACCAACATATCGCACTTTCAAAATATGTAAAAAACCGAAATTCGAAAATTTCAAAATAAGTTATCAGACTACTACCTTAAAAAGTCCATAAATTTAGTTTAGGAACTTACTTTTATTCAATTCAAAGTAAAAAATGTGTGAAAATAATACAAAATTAAGAATTAATTTACTTTTGCTCGATATGACCACCTCTTGTCTTGGCTTTGGTCTTGAGACGATCCAGAAATGAATCGCAAGCTGTCCGAATGTGACTTGCAGGTATTTTGGCCCATTAGCGGGCAATGGTTTTTTTCATTTGATTCGCGTCTGGTGAATTTTAGAGCCATTGTGTGAACGTTATGAAGTTCGGAACGTTGTTTTTTAGCCATTCTTGGTTCACTCGAGCTTTGTGAGGCGGTGCCGAGTCCTATTGAAACGTATATGGTCTGCCACCGAAATGTTTGCTGCCGACGGCAACCATCAGAATATTTTCTCGATAATATTTCGCATTTACCTTGACTCCAGGCTCGATAAAAACGATGGAGAGCGCCCATCTGCGGTTACAGCGGCCCAAACCATTACCAGTGGCGGGTGCTGCCTCCTGGTGGTTAATCGATGACTCAAATTCTCGTACGAGCTTTCGGTCAAATAAACTCTATCGTTTCGAATTGCTCAATTTGAAAAATTTGAAAGAAAGCAGAAAACTCGGTCAAACATCCAACAAGGGATCTAAACGCTAATTATATTAGGTTGAGGAGTGAGAAATTCATTATCTTTGCGTAACAAATTTGGGCAAATGGCTTAAAACTGTTTCATGTTCGGTTTACCTCCTGAACGATGATACGACTACTAACACGCCGGTACACTTCAACTATTTCCGTGATTTTATTGACATTTTCGACGTTATCGAAATTTTCTTTAACATCAAAAATGCCCAAACGTAATCGATGAAACCAAAATTGCACGTAATTCGTTGTTACAGCATCGGCACCATAAACGCCATTCATAATTCCAGCGGTCTGGTTTGCATTTTCACCTTCATCAAAGAAAAGCTGTGAAATGTACCTAATTTTATCTTTGTTGGCTTTCATTGTTAACACCCTCTAACTCGCTACTGAATGAACTGAACAAACAAAAAACAGCAAACGAAGAATTTTAGTGTCAGATGTCGCCTTAAGAGCGAGTATAAACTTTAAATTGTTTGATCGTGACATTACGAAATATCGATCGCTACAACCATCTACCGGGGCAATAATGGATTTATTTTTCCCCGAACTAATATATAGCTTTTTATGTCCGCGTTCAAGAAAAGTGTCGGTAAACCCCTCCTAAAACCCATTATTCATGATAATTAAAAAATAAAGATCGAACTCCATAGCGTACTTCCAAGAGTCTCCCGCTTTATTAATTATAAAATTAAATTTAGACGCTGGATGAGCTATTTGTAGTTAAATAAATTTAGCTCGAAGACTTCTAGGGTATCATCAAGTTCAGGAATTTCTTTAACTAAACTGCTGCTCTATTTATTCCTTTAAAATTTTTCAAAACACTATTTTTATTTTAACGATAATCGATTTTTCATTAATATACAGCTACAGCACTCTTTGCTGCAGCCATCAACGGAATTCTAAATGGCATAAATCGCTTTCAAAGCCACCTGTCAGCCAGGCGGCAAATCAAATTTGCACAAACTCTATTCAACTTTCATAACTTCATGCCGTTGGCAAAATACTTTCACATGCAAACAGCTTGCTGTGGTATTGCAAAAGCGCAAATGGAAACAAACATGCTTCACCTCATCGCCAGAAAAATCTATGTCTCTGCCATCAGTAAAGCAACTGCAACACTCACACCAAAATCTTTGCACTTGCAACGGTAGTTTGCAAATACATTAAACTGCATATATATGTGTGCTTATACGTTTGTAGTTGTATTTGAAGCTAAATGCATGCATGTACGTACACACGCAGTAATGGCCACAGCCTCAATCCAAGGGGAACAAAAGAAGGTAGAAAAAGGCCTACAAATCTTGGTAAACTTTGCAAAGCCGCTGATAGTAGAATGTACAGGATTGTGTGGTGGACGCAGAGCAAACAGGAAAATGCCAAGGCGTGCAATTCAATTTCCTACCATCAGCAACGTTTTCACATTTCCATTTAAATTCGAAGAACCAAAACCGCTGCAAAACTTTTCTAATATTTTTTTCCATTACTTTTTCTTTTTTCTCTCTTTCTTATTTTTACTTCCATCGGTTGTTTGTTGGCAACCGCATTTTTATTTACACACAGTTCGCACACAAATCATCCAGCCACCGGTTGACACCACTGTTCTGCTGGGTCTCAATGCGACACTGCAATGCAAAGTCTCCAGCGATCCGACCGTGCCGTATAACGTCGACTGGTATCGCGAAGGTCATCCGACAGCAATCAGTAACTCTCAACGCATCGGCGTACAATCGGACGGCACACTCGAAATACAAGCAGTGCGCGCATCCGATGTGGGCACATACCAATGTGTGGTGACATCGCCAGGCGGCAATGAGACGCGTTCGGCGCGTTTAAGTGTCATCGAATTGCCATTCCCGCCGAGCAATGTGAAAGTGGCACGCCTTGATGCGCCCAACCAACGAACTATCAACGTTTCATGGACGCCGGGATTCGATGGCAATAGTCCAATATTAAAGTTTATCATACAGCGGCGTGAAGTCTCCGAACTAGGTAAGTGCGCAAATATACTAAAGAGTAAATAATATTATGTACCATAAGTAAATAATGTCATGTGCTATTTGTATATACATATATAACCAGTTTTAAGCATACCATATTTAAATGCAGAGCAATTCATTTATATATATATGAGTTTACTTACTTCAAAATGGACTGCAACCTGATCATTGTATAGGGTGATGGCTTATTCATATGTATATATGTTTAGTAAATTCAAAGGGTATTGCACAAATATCTCACAAAAATACACATAATTCGCAAATGCATAGTCAAACAAGTGCAGATACTTATGTATATAGTTGTCTAAGTTGAAGTTCACTTGGTTTCGCAAATATGTGTGAATATTTCTGAATGTGTGTTGACCATGATTTGCTGGTATTTCAATGGGCTGGAATCAAAAAGTTCATTTAAAAGTGCCGCTTGAATGAATAAAGAATAAACTGAGTCGCTAAAAAGTAATGCAATACTTCGAAGATGTGTCAAAAGCTAGCCGAGAACCTTGAAAAGGCTTGGTATAGAAGTATGTATTTGTATGCTTTCCTTTCCACCCCTTGGTTTAAGCATACTCTGTAATTAAAGAAAAAGTTTATAAATTAACTCAAAAATGCAACGCTACAGCCCACGAAGAAACAAAGCAACCCAGAACTTCTGGCTAATAGAGTGCAATGGCAATGCCAGTGCCAAACCTCCAGCAATGAAAAAGGACCTCATAAAAACCATTTGCCATTCGAAGTCGGCAAAAGCATAAAGTTTAAATTGTTTAATCAATACTTTACGAGGTCTCATCATTTGTGGAACAACATCAAGACGCACACCACAAATAGGACGAGGAGCTCGACCAAACACCCAATGGAAGTAAACGCGCCAATTATTTATTTATTTACTTAAAACGGAGAGCAAACGTTGAACTGTAGTGCATCGCATTTCATATCCGAAACAGGGCGGTCCTTTAACCTTTACAAGAAGAAACCAAAATTTAATAGAAACTTAATAAATGGAAAAAAGCTAGCAAATTTCTGAAAATGAATGACGACCGAACCATGAATGAAGTACGGTCGTGTAACCGTTTTGTGCTACTGATGAAATTCATCAGGTGGCTAATATCTAGGCCTGCTAGATCAGCAGGTGTAGCACAGAAGTAAGAGCCAAGGTGCCGAAATCTTATCCCTGCAAGAGCTACAGAGATGATTTCAACTCATCCTCCATACAGCTACCGCAAAAAGGACAAGGAGGAAAATTTCAAGTCTCTCACTTCACGAACACCTCGCGGACAAAGTGCTGTAAGGTCACCCACAAAGTTCGAGTGTTGAGGCTTTTTTAGTCTTAGAAACTCGCTCGAGCGCTTCTGATGCACTCCAGAGCTAGAAGTATCTCGCGATCAAGTTTATGTATCTGCCCGCGCTCGCTGAGTTGACGCCAAAACTACCTTTCTAGGAGCTGACCACAAGTAGTCAAAGGGATCCTAATACTCTCCTTTCGCGATATATGCAACACATCAGATCTCATCTTATTGCGGTTTAAAGGTAAAATTCTCTTCAAAAAAGGTTGTTTTGAAAGTTTTATATAATATAACTTAATAAATAAATCTTCAGGTCTCAATGGTCCCATTCAAGGACTTACACCTTCTTTTTGTAAGATCGATACTAACTATCTTTTTTTTGCTTAAACCTCGCTCGAAAAATTCAAAGCTCCAAAAATAAATAAGTTACGTCAGGAAATATAAAACTTATGTACATGATGATACAGGAATCATTAAAGAGAAAGCCTATACCCTCCCGGTGTGTTCCCCTATGATGATACTAGATTAATGAGGGATCTTATTCTGAGGTTTCTCATGCTTGGCTCGGGCTCTCTAGTTACCTCGCAAGGATGATAGATTACAAGGTTTGGCGAAGCAAATCGTAAGAGTAACTTTGACTGTTACGTCACGGGGGTTTTGCCGGCAAAATTGTGACTATTCATTTCCCACGTGTTTCTACGCGCTTCCAATCATTCGTTGTTCAGACGGCAACGAAATAATATGAGCAGTGGCTGCTTTGAGTTTTTCTTAGATCACCAACACAATCTCAGTTTTGTTGTAAACAAACTGCTGTCATACGCCCTATTACGTCAGCAAATCAGCTAATTCCTTCAAATTTCATTCTCTTTATCATGGATTCGCGCCCATCTATTGTTTGCCTGCGTGATGTAGGCCGAGTTGATTCAACGCTTGCTTCAAGATAAAGGAACGTCCACATACTGCGCAGAATTGGCTGATTAGAGATCACATCCCCTTCTCGCCAGCTCGTCCGCCATCCAATTCTCAACAATGCTTTGTGTGCAGGGACCTAGACAACGTTCTAGGCGCACCGTGTAGCCAGATTATTTAGAATAGCCCTAGCAGGCCCTTCATTAATTCGTCTAAATCTAAAATGAAGAAAATATGTAATAATAAAAATAAAAAACGATAAGTAACTCAAACTTATTTTATCTGGCCTTAGACCATAGCTTCGAGATTAAATCTGTTTCTTTATTTCGCTATACTTATTCCCCAGTACCTATTCTTTGGGCCCGTCGATAAAAAAGCAAGGTTGAAGGTTGAAGGTTGAAGTTTTATTTATTTGACTCATCCGTGAAGAATACAAATACAACACTGTGTCTAAACTGCTCAGTTTCTCTAAGAGTTGATCTTACAAAAATTTTAATCACATTATTTAGAGTCACAGATAGATTTTCCCATGATAAGAAAAAAAAGGTAGTTTCACTTGAATTTTTGACGGATGCAGGGGTTTTCGATACTTCTTATTGCTAAAAGCGTAACCTTAAGCTTAAATAAATTATAGCATTTCGATTAAAAACAAGTTGAGTACATGATATACTTGTACATATGTATTAAAAACCATATAAAAATGTAAATTTACTTCCATCAAATTCTTTCAAGGTGAATTAAAAAAAAATGTATTACAATTTTCCATCTGTTACTAGATTTCATTTAATGTGTCATAGTAACAGCAAAAGTATCTGCTAATAATTAATAATAATAATAATAATAATCTGCTAATGTCACTAAGTGGAACCGTCTTCATTTTTGTGGAAGTTCCCCTAATTATAGTAGATGATAGAAATAGAATATTTCTCTCGAATGACCCTGACATCGTCCATGTTAATGCGCCATACAATATGAAGTTTCGGCATACTTAGCTTTTGTTTGTCGAGAGAGGATTCTACCTTTTAATACCCATCTGAGACCGAGATACTAGATTCAGTGGGTAATAATTTTTTTTTGCATGATTTATAGGCTGCCATAGGACATTCCTCACATACTTCACCACTTCAAAAAGGACTGAAAATTAGTTAGCTTTAGTTAATTTTATTGGGTCATAGTGCACTGCGACCCCTGATGTGGTCTACTGTGAACCTACAATTGGATGCTGTTACTTACTAAATGTTTTTCATATGAAAAACCTCAAATTCTTATCGGCATATCACACACAAGGATATCTCATGATCGTGGCCTCATGCATACATGCACAACATGCATACCTGCATACACTTGTATGTTTATTTTTAACATTTCATTTCATTTCAATGTCAATTTGTAACATCACAATACACAATACCAAATCACATCAGAAGTTCTCAGAAAACAGGCATTACTTTTTATATTCCACAATTTAAATACAGAATATTAAAAAATAAACATGTAAAATATATCTTTCGCCAAAAACCAGTACATAAAAAACGTTTCCTAGCGAATTTGTTCGAAGGGAAAGTTTGAATTAAATCATACATATTCTGATTGAGAGAAAACGTAAAGTACTCTCACTAAAGTGCTCTCAGTTGCAGCATTTTTGTCTGCTGAAACTTAATTTTCTTGTAATTTCTGACTAAATCCTGAAAAACCGGCAAACCTTACTCCCACGGGAACGCACTACTTTTAATAGGATACTCTCAGGCGTGGCCGGAGCAGGGACTAACTTTACAAACAAAATAGTGATCATTAATTATAATTAAATTTTGTGTATTCAAATTTGCATACCGGAAATCAGCTTTTCCTTTATTTTAAAGAAACGAACAGAATAATACTCCCATTATTTCAGAATAAAAAATGCTAAAAAAGTAAAAGTAAATCAAAATTATGAGGTTTGCATATGACGCTCTTTACATAAATATACACACAGCTCTGTTAGCCATCTGTTGTCAGCAAAGCTCAAATGTTAATAATCATCGTTGCTTGCGTTCATTGCTTTTCGCTTCATAATGCTGAAACTTAATAGACCTGTTAACTGCAGTTGAGTTCTTGGTGAGAAATAACATCATAACTGCAAAAAAAATTTAAACCAAATTTAGCATAAAAGTAGAAGAAAAAGTATCGGCATCGCTAGTTTCCGAAAAAAGTATAAATGCCCATCAGAAGTGTAAATTAACAAAAGAAAAATATTCTTAATGAAATTTCCACATTACGTATGTATGTATTTCTCATAAATACAAAAATTTCTTCCAATTAACCTAAAAAAACATTAAAGATTTAAATTTTTCGTTTTGCAAAGATAATAAAACTAAATTGCATAGGCTTTTTTGAAATTCAGCAACAATAGTAAGGAAATGAGGAAATAATTTTAATACCAGCAGGAACTTTCATTACTCTCAACTACCTGTCTTTCCATTTGAGTAGTATACAAAATTTTTAAATTGCAGCCTAACACACAATACTTTTTCATACTTAGATTACTATGTACAGGGTGCGCCATCTTAATCTTAATTTTCATTTCCTTTTTTAAATTGGGTGATTTAAGTTTACTTACTGAGGGGCAACACAAAACGCGTGCGATAATCAGAATATTCTCAATCGATTTTTTTAGCTCCCAGATCACCAAAAAAAATTTTAGTAGTCACTTTGAAGTTTTTCGGACACCACAAAAATTTAAATCTTATAACCAAGTTCTTCTTCTTATTTGGCGCAATAACCGCTTACGCGATTTTGGCCGAGTTTAACAAAGCGCGCCAGTCGTTTCTTTCTCGTGCTAACCGGCAACAATTGGACACATCAAGTGAAGCTGGGTCCTTCTCCACCTGATCTTTCCAAGGCCTTCTTCCTCTGATACCACCAGCTGATACCGAATCGAATACTTTGAGAGCCAGAGCGTTTGGATCCATTCGGACAGCGTAGCCGCTGGATCTTTATTCGCTGCGCTCTGTCTATGTCGTCGTAAAGCTCATACAGCTCATCGTTCCATCGCCTGCGATATTCGCCGTTGCCAACGTGCAAAGGTCCAAAAATCTTGCGCAGAATCTTTCTCTCAAACACTCCAAGCGGCGCTTCATCGGATGTTGTCATCGTCCAAGCTTCTGCGTCATACATTAGGACGGGCATGATGAGCCCGTAGAGTGTTAGTCGTTGTTCGCAATTACAATACACTGTTGAGGAACCTAAAAATGTTTAAAAGGAAAACAACGATTGAGACCGAAATCAAGAAAAAAGATTGAAAAACGTGATTAACCAAATAAAAAACAAACTGTTTTTAGAAACACCGATTTTTCCCGAACCTTCATAATTTGAAGGTTTTGCTTCAAAATCTTCCACTGTTATTTGACATCTGGATTTCCGATAGCACTTTCCTTAACAGCTTAAATATATTCATTTTAGGAACGCGGACTTGGTAATGCGTGTTGGTAGTGATCTGCTACAGACTCGTTTTCGAAGAAATTTGATGAAAAATTACGAATTAAGGTAACAGCCTTAACACAATAATTATTTTCTTTCGATGTGTACAGATGGGCGAAAAACACCGTAATTTCGCCTATTGAGAAGCAAGCACACTCAGAAAACAATTGAAATCAAAAATTTAGTATTTTCAATAAAAGCTACATTTCATTCTATGTTTATATCTATTAAAAAAAAATAAACGATTTCTGCCTTATTTACGAAAATAATAATTAACTGATTGTAGTACCAATTTTTGTTGGACAAAAATCGTATTTCATGTATGAGAATTGAAGTTATTTTAATAAGCTGTATATCCGCCATTATTTTTTATAACATCTTGTAAGCTTTTCTGCATCGAATGCACCAGCTTTTTTGCCATTCATCCAGAAGCGTTTATATTTTTTCTAAGTACAAAATAAAAGTACAAGATCCACCAGAGAGCAATTTTCGCTGTGTGCTTGGAATCATTGTCACGCTAGAAGTAGTAGTCAAATTCTATGCCTAATTTTTGAGAACTTTTCTGCAACTTTTCTTGAAGAATGTTCAAATATAGTGTCCTTTCCATTATGTATTCGATAAATACGACCTCCCATCTAGCGAGCCGCTGACATACACCCCCACACCATGACAGTAACCTCGCAGTGTTGAACACTTGTCTGAATAATTTGCTCCTGTTGTGCATCGCCTTACTGCCTCCGGGCCAAAACAAATCCATCCAATTTATAAACACAAAATTTACTCTCATCAGAGAATACTACCTTCTCCCAAAAATCGGTTGTCTTGCTTGTGTACTCCTTTGCAAAAGAAAGTCGCTTCATTAGGTTCATCTTGCTTACCAGAAGTTTTCACCTAGGTTTTTCTTCTTTTGAAATATTTTCTCAACAGAAATAAACGTTGAATGAATTCTAAGTACTAAATTTTTTGTTTCAATTATTTCCAGTGCGTGTTCGTTTTTCAAATATTAGGCGCCTTCTATACGCCAAGCGTTAGCGAGTTGCGTATAAATGAAGCAACAGGCATAAATAAAAATATATTGGCAGCACTGGAAAAACGTAGCCAAAAGTTACATTTGCTTACAAGCACTTACATTCATACAGGTCAACTTTTGTTGCTTCAACTCGTTACTTGTGATGCTCGTGCTCTGTCAACACTCTTTGTGTTCTCGTTTTTCTCAAAGTTGTTGTTGAAAGTAGACTAAAAACTAACAATTGCAAAGTGTGTGAAAATGACGGAAACATTAAAGGAGAATTCGCAAAGTTGAAGCAACAAAAATTTTCTTGTAAGAACGCAGCCTAATGAAATTTGCCAAATACCAGAAAAGAGCTCGGTAGTTGCTCAATAACTTTGTTTTTGCTTTCTCATTCAAATTTTTCGTCGAGAGAGCAGAGCCCAAATATGGCGATCAGAGGCGCATATTGTATAGGACATTTAAGGGTAACTTTTGTTCAACTGTATATATCTATATATATATGATTTAACACTAAACCCACCAATACTTTATATATTCCTATTCCTACCAAAGTGGGTTAAATGACCTGTCTTTAAAATTTTATATACATATATTACTAAGATCACATATATTTCTAGGTAAAACAATTAGCAAGAGAGAAGTTAATGCTGAAAAATACATTCGATATATTTTTTAATAAAAGTCGCGAAGGCAAACGGTAATAATGTTATATCTAAGAAAAGGTTTAGTCTTAAAGTGTACTGAATCGGCCTTTCAAAACCGTACTTGATTACGGCAATCGATTGAGAATTATTAGATGAGATAGTGCACCCTGTAGTTATATAGAAAATGTATTAGTGCAATAAACCAAAAATTGGAAGCAAAATACAGGCCAATTAAAATCAAACTTTTCATTATTCAGCATTTTGCACTTTAAACAAGAACTCATAACACACATACATACACGTACATACAAACAAAAAATACATGAGCATTTTAAGTGTGTAAGCAACCATTTGTCTGATTTGTTCGGAGATGGAATCTCATATATTTTCCAAAAGTTGCAGTTGCCACAGTAAAATGCTTCGTTTTTAATTTTCATTTTCAATTATACCAAAGCAAGTACATAAAGCAGCAGGTACATGTGAAACAGCAATTTGTGGAAATGGAAATTGGAATTGTTCATTAAATAATATAAACGTGTGCAATATTCCTTTTACACAAACAACAAGAAAATACAAAATTTTCACAAACCAAAACTATGTTTTTATTTTCTCTCTTTCTTTTGCACAAACAAAACATACTTACACCACTGCATACACACGCGCGTACTCTGGCACGCGCAACCACGACAATGCATTTCTACTTTCGAATCGCCTATAAACTCTACTGTATGGACATATATGTACACACACAAATCTGTCAACTGCGTGCCTCTGCTGCCATTGGTTTTCTGGGTCAAAAATGTATTTTCCCAAATAAAATATACCTTCTCTATCCTTGCAACCGTTTTGATTTTGATTCTTAACACCGTTCTACCACTTACCTATACACACACACATATATACTTGTGTGTATTCACAATGAAATTTATGATTTTTCAATTGGACTTAAAATGTTTACATGCAAACACAAATTATATCCTGAAAATTCGTTCACCATCTACACCCGTTACATATTTTTCATATTTTTCAAACCATCACTTTACTACGTTATCATTTGTAAAAATATATTGGCACATTTCATATACCTATTTTTTATATTTAATTATTTTTCTTTGGGGTTTGGTTTTTTTAACTTTTACACAAAATTGTATAATTTCTATTCCACAATACTAATACCTCTTAATATCCAAACAACAATCCTTTTTCTTTCAACACATTTCTTTCTTCCTTTCTTCTTTCGCACACCGCTCGGTCTATTTCTTTCTTTCTGCCACACCTGTAATTTTCTCGCTCGCTCTATCTCGTCTTTAAATCATTAACAATCACAGAAAAATTCGTAGGTCCAGTTCCTGAACCTTTACTCAATTGGGTGACGGAACTGAGCAACGTATCGGCGGAACAACGTTGGACCCTGTTGAAGAACCTCAAAGCGGCTACAGTATACCAGTTTCGTGTGAGTGCTGTGAATCGTGTTGGTGAGGGATCACCATCAGAACCGAGCAATATTGTGGAACTACCACAAGAAGGTGAGTTTGTATACTACATTTAAAAATAGTAAATAAAAAGATTTAGAAATTTTTGATTTTGAAAATATGTACATACATATGTACATATATATATATATATATTTTTTTTTTTAATCACTCATATAGATTTTTATAATTTTTCCTATGTTTTTCCGAAGGATTGAATTTAGATTGATAAATACACATATATATGTATAAATTAATCACCAATTACCCATTTCTCCAAATTTTTGGCAGTATTGTGTTACTACATACAGTATTGTGGTACACATAATGCATCAAATACAATTTGCATAAAAACAAAAATTTTTAAATTTTTTGATTCTAGTTTTTGTAGTCTATATATTTAGCAATAACGTCAATATTTTTCTTTAAAAATGGCGGGAAGCAATTAAATTACAGTATGTCACATAAGAGCGTAGTCATGTTCAACGGGTGTACTGTAATTTTTTTTCATGCAAAGGGAAATACTTTCGTTGATATTTTTGTTCTATAGCTGTTTGTTCGATTAACAGCTGTATAACTCTACTAAAAGCTGTGTCAGTCAAGATTTAGATAAAGCTATCATGCCAGCTATACGTGTTTCTTGTTAGCCAAAACTCAACTTAACTTAGAAAACTTAGAGCATTGCAGATTTTAGACTCCTAAGTTAAGTTTCGAAGTGCAAAGAATATTTGTTCACCTATTATTAATAAGACGCCTAAAAATATGCCATACAAATTAATTTTTCTTGCAAATATTAAACATGTGGCAACGCATCAAAGCGCAAATAAAGAAAAGCAAGCAAATAAGCAAAATATTGTAAACATGGTCAATGAAAATATAATATCGCTGGTAGAATCGTGATGATGTGCTGAGTAACGACTCTGAGTTTAAACGAAAACTAAGTTAAGTCTAATGCTGCGCACACTCTCCGACATAAACGCAGGATTGGGTCAGCTGTTACGATAAAACTAATGAGAGAGAGCCCCATGTAAATGAAAAATTACCAGCCTTCCGTATTGTAGTATCGTAGATTTTATAGTAGGATTTTGGAAAATTCCGTAGAATCCTGTCAGCTGCTTGCTCTCTTACCACACAGTGTTGCCAATCAGTACATTTCGAAATCATTTACAAATTAGCTTAGAAAAGTTATGATTTTTATTAAAATAACTTAAAAACAATGTTGGATAATGCTAATTATAGATAAATGAACTATTTGCATTTGGTGGTTTTTGGTTTTGGTTTATTAAACAATGTGAAATTGTAACTTATAACGCGGATGTTTGAAAAAGTGTGTAAGCAGAAATATCAATGGCAACAGTGTGTCGATAAAACCAAACACAAACACACACAAACCGATGTATTGTGTAAATATGTAACTAAAAGAACGCAGTTGTTTCCAACGGGATAAGTTTTGCTCAATTTTCTGTTCTCTACGGGCTGGGGTGGGGGACTGCGATACGTCGGTCAGTATTGACTAACTGAGCTCTAAGGCAGATTCGGCAAGTTGTGAGCTTCTCGCGCTTTAGGATAGTTTTTTTTCACATTCCAAGAAACTCAAAATGTGGCAAACGGCTACTGCCGAACATTTTCGTAAAAAAAAAATGAAAGTCTAGTGCTGATGTTGTCCTATTTTTCCCCGAACTCTATTTTCCGCTTCATGGAAATTACACAAAGGCTTGAAAAGCATTTATTATGGGAGCTTGCGCAGTCGTCTGGAACCATCTGTCACTGCTTCACTCAGTTTCGATCAAGGCGAATTCATTAAAGATGGTGGCACTAGCCCAGCTACAATGTTTTTTACATTAGAATTTCAAAACATAATAAAGTAAAAAAGAAAAAGAAAAGGTCAAACTACGTTGAACGGCTGGCATACGACAATAGTGCGAATGGAACAGCTTTTCGTCATTTTCTTTTGTGCTGGTAACCTAATGTACACGGCGAAAGAAAATAAACAAATATGCTGCTAAGAAAAATAAACAATCTACTGCTATGACCTTTAATAGACTCGATGCACAAGTACCGCCGAAAGATCTGGTCGCACACCAGAAATGGTCGAAAGAGGCCTTGGCATGATATTCTTTGATTGGCAACTGAACATCTCGTGAATTTTTAGATGCTTACCACATGAATCAGTGATTTTAGATTTGCATGAATAATTCAATATCAAAAGGGTATCTACAAGGTGAATGTCGCATTTTATCACGATTGACAATGTATGCAATCTTTTCACAAATTCTGAAACGTATTTGCGATATTCAATCGCAATCCGAACAAGCTTTTGTGCACTTTCGGCAACGAACGTTTTCTAAACTGACGAAGGATGTATTTATCACAACACACCGAAGAGAATGAGCACACCGAATATCGAAGCCGAAATCCAAAGTGGGTCTGCCAATGAACAATGTCAAGGATACAGATGTTTTTTTATGCACGAGCTATTATTCAAATTGATTACCTAAACAGGGTTAAAATCACTGACCCATATTATGCGAAGCTGTTTGATGGATTCAAATACAGCAACATTTGGCGAAGTAAAAGTTATCTTTCACCAGAACAATACAGTGGCAACAAGTCCGCAATCGCACTGGCGAAATTGATTTAATCAAATTACGAAATGATGCTTTGCTTTTTCCGGCATATTCACCAGACTAAGCACTCTACAACTTATCAGGAACCTGTTTCATAACTTGAAGGAATGGTTCGGCGTTGAAATAGAGTTGAATGTGGAAAACAGATGTCTCTTTTGATGGCCTCGATAAATTGGTTTATTTGAAAGGAAACAGCTAATTAGAGTAACGTTAGATGAAATGTGTTAGACTAAAATTAGAGGTTGTTGAAAAATTTCAGATTCAAGGACTTATTGGCTCACCCCTGAAAATGCTTTCTATGAGCAAGTGGTTAAATGAAGGACATAGGTTTATAAGAACGATGACTCCTAAAAAAATGGCTCATAGTTCACATAATGCGCCAATAACTTTACGAGAAGTTGAGCATTTTTCGTGCGCATAACGTTAAATAACGCGTTCTTTCAAACAGCCATTGTTGAGTGAATATTCATTCCATTGTGCATTTTTAGGCTCGAATCATGTTCAAGCTTTCTAAAGTGGTTCGTAAAATGTGCAGTAGCAGTGCGGAGAGTTTTTTTAGTTCTGGAGAGAACTAGGAGTCGCAATGTGGAAAGCAACATCGAAGATGACAGGAAATAGTCGTTTCTTGTAGAGAGATACTATATATGAATATTTTTGCAACGAAATTTCAGTATCTATAAGTCAATATACGTAATACATAACGTATATTATACTCATATGTAAGATTTTTTTTTAATTTTTTGCCTACGACTACGTTCTTATGTGACATAATGTACGAGTACTGATCCTATGAAAAATATTGTTTTAAAGTTTTTATAAAAGTTGTTTTATAAATTAGATAAGTTTTTTTAACTTTTCAAATTTCGATTTTTAGAATTTTTTTTGTCTAAGCAATTTATCGAAGTATTTAGTAAAACCATTGTTCTACTTTTCTAAGCCGGTCGAATTAAAAAGGACTCCTAGATTAAATTCATTTGAAATACTCAAGAAAATGCTCAAGAACAGTTGTGCTATTTGACATTTGAAAATCTCATGGAAGCAAAAGAAAGGAAAAAAGGCAACGATGCCATTTTTCTTTTGAATAATAATGAAGCCTACAGAAGGCGAATATATTACAGGCGGTGACACTAGTTAAACAGCAAAGTTTGGGAAATAAAAGTGCTGCTACAAAAGAAAGTAATGTGGTGTGAAATAGAATGGCATTTTGTGCGGACATCTTAATTTACAAGAAGAAAGAAGTAAAACAAATCAGTGGGTCTATTGTTTTCACCTGTAATAGATTGGTCTTAAGGGGTTACATGGCTTTCGTGGGTTCAAAAAATCGATTTTTTTTTGCTTATTCATTTCTACAACATCTCAAGAATATTATCCTAAATTTTTAAGTCGATCCGAATAATAGTTTCGGAGATACAGCCTTTGGAATGTGTGCACTCCAAGCCACTTTTATTGTTACTCAAAACTTTAAACGCGTTTTTCTCGGAACCGTGTTTTGAAAGTAGGTTGTCAAATTTTCTCGAAAACTACTCAACCGATCTTGATGAAATTTTACACAGGTGTTCGAGACACAATTTACCATTTACTCATGCTTGAACGAAGGATTTTTTTTTCAATTACAACTATTTAAAAAAAACAAAATGTCAAGCAAATTTGACAGAAATTTTCATTTTTTTGGAAAAATGTCTGCCAAAATTCCAATTTTTACTTTTTTTCTTTCCTTCGTTCAAGCATGAGTTTATGGTCTTAACTAAAACAACTATTTTTGTTTTTTCCATTTTTGATGAGCCTGTCAGGAGTTATGCTGACAACGCGGACGCACCTTTTTTTCGAGGGGTCACGGTAAATGACGTCACAATGGAAAAGTTTAAATTTTTTTTTTTTAAATTTCAGAAATTATTCTTTAAATATATATCTATAAGACAGAAAAAAGTTTGAATTAAAAAAATAATTGTTTACATAGAAAAAAGAATATTGAAAATAGGCCTTTTTTTACCCGACAAATTCCATGCAACCCCTTAAGCACACATATATTTTTGTTTAAAACCTGGACTGTCTTGTGCTCTTTAAAAAAAAAATAGTAGTTATAAGTGTGGCAAAGTTATTAAGAACTGAGTACCGCATAAGAAAATTTTACACAAGCAGCTTTTCTTGCGCATTTTTTATTCAGAGTTTTCGAGTTTCTTTAACACATTTGACATATCAGTTGGTATTTGAGCGACGAACTAGGAACGAAAGCTTATCATAGAAACTAGAAAATAAGAAACATTTTAGTTCACATAAAAATATGCCGATTCGAAAAATCGTTAATTTCAGAACATTGCACGCGTGAACTAAAATAAAATATTGTTTAATTTAAATACTATAATTGTGCTCAAACTTAAGAATTATCTATATAACTATGAAATTTTGATTAAAGTTTGGTGGTATAATGCTTATATAGAGAACACTGTAGACCTCGGCGCACAAAAGCTTTAGTTTGTGTACTTACAAAAATTTCTGTGAACATCCTTTAAATCTTCAGCGCTAAATACATTTTTTTTTTATAAAGAAAGTATAGTATGTATTTATAAAGAATTTAATGAGAATACGATATTGAAAGCATGCTACACGTTTTTATTTGCCCTAAAATATTCAAAAGTTTTTAGCGGTGGAGATTAAGCAATAAAGAATTTCAAATATCCTCGCTTCATTTTTCAATGTCTTACTTATTTTTCTTTTTTTATCTCTTTTTTTTATTTTTTTTTAAATACGCTTTTGAAATTAGATTTTCTGTTCATTGTATTCACATTAATGTGATTTAAAAATAACTATTTTCAAAAAATAACGCTAACATTAATGTATTAACGCTATTGTATCCCTCTTTGTCGTTATGCGCCTAAAAAAATACCGGCTGTGTAAAATAATTTGTAGAATTACCGCTTCACCGAGGTACATCAAATAAACCACTTTTAAAATCCATTTTCTCTATAACTTCTATCTTTGTAATAATACTATTTTTCAATACTTTCGCTTCCACTCACAGCGCCATCGGGTACCCCAGTCGGTTTCGTCGGTTCGGCGCGTTCGATGTCGGAAATTATTACCCAGTGGCAGCCACCACTCGAGGAGCACCGTAATGGACAAATACTTGGTTACATACTACGTTATCGGCTTTTTGGCTACAACAATGTACCCTGGACATATCAGAATATAACCAATGAAGCGCAACGGACCTTCCTGATACAAGAGCTCATTACATGGAAGGACTACATTGTACAAATTGCCGCTTACAATAATATGGGTGTTGGTATTTACACAGACGGCGCCAAGATTAAGACTAAGGAGGGTGTGCCGGAAGCGCCACCTACATTTGTTAAAGTTAGCGCTATAAATTCGACATCGGTACTTGTCACTTGGACGCCACCCAATCCGCAGCAAATAAACGGCATAAACCAAGGCTACAAAATTCAAGCCTGGCGCATTGAAATGATTGATGGGGAGCCACGCGATATCGAGGAACGCATGATTACAGTACCGCCAAGTTTACTCGATCCACTGGCAGAACAGACAGCAGTAATGACTGGGCTGGATAAGTTTACGGACTACAACATTACCGTACTGTGCTTTACCGATCCCGGCGATGGTGTGCCTAGCTTTAAAGTGCACGTGAAGACGCTGGAAGATGTACCTGATGAGATAATGGCATTGCACTTTGACGATGTATCAGATCGTTCGGTGAAGGTGCTGTGGTCACCACCAAAGAACTCAAACGGCATTCTCACTGGTTACAGCGTGCGCTACCAAATAAAGGATCGTCCCGATACATTAAAGTCTGTCAATCTCACGGCCGAAGACACCGAACTGACGGTCACACAATTGCAGGCCACCACCCACTATTGGTTTGAAATACGCGCCTGGACTAAAGTTGGTGCAGGACCAGCTAAAACGGCCACTATTCAATCGGGTGTGGAGCCAGTGTTGCCACACCCACCAACGAATTTAGCACTTTCAAACATTGAAGCGTTCTCTGTCGTACTCCAATTCACACCCGGTTTCGATGGCAACTCATCAATCACAAAATGGAAAGTAGAGGCACAGACTGCGCGCAATATGACTTGGTTTACAGTATGCGAAATATCCGATCCTGACGCGGAAACACTCACCGTCACGGGGCTCATGCCCTTCACGCAGTATCGCTTGCGGCTGAGCGCTACAAATGTGGTCGGCACTTCACACCCTTCAGAGTCTACTAAGGACTTTCAGACGATACAAGCTCGCCCAATGCACCCACCCTTCAATGTAACAGTGCGTGCGATGAGTGCCACACAACTTCGCGTGCGTTGGATTCCTTTACAGCAAACAGAATGGTTTGGAAATCCACGTGGCTACAATATCACATATCGTCAAGTGGAGAGTGATACCCGTGTGCAAGCTAAGAGCGTCATGATCGATGATCACACCGCCAATTCACATGTTTTGGAGGGACTAGAAGAGTGGACGGTATACGATGTGGTTATGAGTGCTTGCAACGATGTGGGATGTTCAAAGTAAGTAATATTTTTAGATACCACTTGAAACATATTCTTATTCCAGTAAAGGATTAAAAAACTTCAACTTATATATGCAAAGATTTCTTACGTTGTGAAATGAGCTGTAGTATAGTTTAAGAACTATGTCAAATGCGCCCAACACATGGCTTCAGTCCTTCGTTGTAGTGTTTCCGTAAAAAAACAGCGCATATAGTTTTTATGTTTCTTATATTTTTCTACATCTCTATTTTAAATTATCTTTTCATCCCTAGGCACAGCGCTATAGCTACTGAGCGTACGCGCGAGGCTGTACCATCGTATGGTCCACTTGATGTACAGGCTAATGCCACTTCTTCTACAACCATCGTAGTGCGTTGGGGAGAGGTGCCGAAACAACATCGCAATGGTCAGATCGATGGTTTTAAAGTCTTCTATGCGGCCACAAATCGAGGCGGTCAAGTGCTGCACAAAACTATTTCCAACAATGCCTCCTTCACCACCACACTTACCGAATTGAAAAAGTTCGTCGTCTATCACATACAAGTACTCGCTTTCACACGTCTCGGTGATGGTGCTTTGAGCACACCACCAGTACGAGTGCAAACCTTTGAAGATACACCCGGCGCACCATCAAATGTCAGCTTCCCTGATGTTTCTTTCTCGACGGCGCGCATCATCTGGGACGTGCCCGACGATCCTAATGGCGAAATTCTTGCATATCAGGTTACATATTCGCTAAATGGTAGCGCTAACTTAAACTACAGCCGCGAATTTCCTCCCTCGGACCGCACATACCGCGCGACGCAACTGCTCGCCGAGCGTTATTACATTTTTAGCGTTACAGCACAGACGCGCCTCGGTTGGGGTAAAACCGCTTCGGCACTCGTCTATACAACAAACAATCGCGAACGCCCGCAACCGCCTTCGATGCCACAGATCTCACGCAGCCAAGTGCAAGCACATCAAATTACCTTCAGTTGGACACCAGGACGCGATGGCTTCGCGCCACTGCGCTACTACACCGTGCAAATGCGTGAGAATGATGGTCCTTGGTCGCTATTACCAGAGCGTGTAGATCCTGCACTCACCTCTTACACAGCAACGAATCTAAAACCTTACACGACATATCAATTCCGGATACAAGCTACCAATGATTTGGGACCCTCTGCTTTCAGTCGAGAAAGTATTGTCGTGCGTACATTGCCTGCTGCACCGGCCTCGGGCGTATCCGGTTTGAAAGTGGTGCCCATCACGACCACTTCGGTACGTGTACAATGGTTTGCTTTGGAGACTTCAATGTGGAATGGCGATGCAGCCACTGGTGGCTATCGCATTCTCTATCAACAATTGGCTGACTTCCCAACTGCACTGCAAGCCACGCCCAAGACTGATGTAATGGGTATTAATGTCAATAATGTGGTACTCTCAGATCTCCAACAGGATCGCAATTATGAGATCGTCGTGCTGCCCTTCAACTCACAAGGTCCTGGGCCTGCTTCGCCACCTGTGGCGGTATATGTTGGAGAAGCGGTGCCGACTGGTGAACCACGTGCAGTTGATGCCGCGCCCATATCTAGCACAGAAGTACGTTTGCGCTGGAAGCCGCCAAAGCAAAGCATGCAAAACGGCGATTTGTTGGGCTACAAAATCTTCTATTTGGTCATAGATTCCCCGCAGAAGCTCGAAGAGGGACGCAAGTGGGAGGAGGAGATTGAGGTAGTCTCAGCCACAGCCACATCGCATAGTTTAGTATTTTTAGACAAATTTACCGAATATCGCATACAGCTACTAGCATTTAATCCGGCTGGCGATGGCCCGCGCTCGGTACCTATCACTGTTAAAACCTTGCAAGGACTACCGAGTGCGCCACTCAATTTGCGATTTGAAGAGATTACAATGCAAAGCTTAAAGGTGTCTTGGAATCCACCGCGATTTCCTAATGGCGATATTTTAGGCTACCTGGTCACCTACGAGACCACCGAGGAGAACGAGAGTGAGTTTCTGAGTGAAATTGTAATCAATTCAATCAAAAATAATTAAAATTCTTACAGAATTCAGCAAACAAGTCAAACAAAAAGTATCCGGCACAAGCTTGAAGGTGCAAAATCTCGAGGAGGAAGTCACCTACACATTCACAGTGCGCGCACAAACGATAGAATATGGGCCGGCTGTTAGCGAAAATGTAACGACTGGCCCGCAGGAAGGGTCACCTGTGGCTCCACGCGATTTAATACTAACAAAGACCTTAAGCGCCGTAGAAATGCATTGGATCAATGGTCCATCGGGACGTGGTCCAATACTTGGTTATTATATTGAAGCGAAAAAACGAGGTAAGTGGATTTTTTTCCTGTGCTGGGAATTGTTGTGAATTAGTGGAGCTAAGTATGCATGACGATTAGCTCGCCGGAGAAATTGTTTAAACACAAAAGTGAAGAAATATGTAGTTAAAATATATTCTAATAATATGGAACAGGTCGAATTTGAATATTAATAGGGATAGTGTGTACGCTTCGCTTATCTGCTAACCGGAAAAATATTACTTTTTGTTTTTTGAATTACAATTAGTTGGAAAAATTACTAATGATTTCCTTTTAATAGCGCGGATGAAAGGGAGAATTTTAGATTAAGACATTTGAAAGTAAATGCTTTCCAAACCCTCAAATCAAATTATGAATGAGTTTAATTTTCATGCGCAGCTATTTTCTTTAAATTCGAGATATATATTTTTTTTGTGTTTGGGATCTTTAAACAATCATTACTTCTGAAAGCTTTGAGACGCCAACTTGGAGAAAACATAACAGTTAGTTAAAAAAATATATTTAATAGATTTTCTATTTTTAAGGTCCGCATGGAAGGCTTGTATTAAATTATTTGGAATCACATTTAGAAATAACTTAATTTTCTCGAGAATTTATTTGCTTTAAATTCGATATTTTTTTTGTGATTTGGTAATGTATTTTCAAATAGTCAAAACTTCGGAAATCTTTGAGACTCCACCTCGGAAAATATCTAATGTAAATTATTTTATTTTATGGGTTAATAAGATAATATAACTGAAATACTGTCTGATTTATGGGATTAGGGGTAGTCAGAGGCCCGAAAAAATTATGATTTTCAATACTTTTTTTTGCTAGTCAATTGCTTTGTTTTACAAAAATAAAAACATAGCATTAATACATATCTACATCAAGTTTCGACTTGACTTTAGCTCAATTTCAACAAAAAAATTAATAATTGTAAAAGTTTTCGCTGTTTGTGTGGAGCCCGTTTCTCCAGAAGCCCCTTACGGTGATCATCATAAGTTTTTGGAGATTCATCTAAATGCAATCGGACAAGAGAAATTAGTTTTATTAATATATAATCTTGTGCCTGATCGAAGCTTTTTTTCAACATTAAAAATATGGCGGACTCAGTAAATATTTTTCAGATTTTCGAGAAAAACACCGACAATTAATTGTTTCAAAAAATTAGAAACAATTCGTGAAAAAAATCCATCGATCAGGCACGAGTTTTTTATGTTTTTCAAAAGCCGTATATATTTTATTGGAATCTACCAAGCGGTTTTTAAGTTACAGTGATCACCAGTTCAAAAAACATAGTTTTGAGAAAGACGCATTTAAAGTTTTGCTATCAATTTATGTAGAGTGTAATAGTTCTTCAGCCGTCATAGCAGCTTCCAAAATATCGATTTGCTGTTGCCTACATAGCATTCTACCTTCTCGAGTGTTATCGTTAGCGCGCTTATCTGTCAGTTTCACGTGTTTGCTGCTAACTACTTGCTCTCGAACGCTCCGGAGCGCCCGAGCGCCCTTTGGTAATAACTCGGATTCACTTCAAATTTTCACACAATATTTTTAAGATATTATACTTTAAGAAAATACAAAAAAACAATCAAATTTTTTGAAAATTCTGACTACCCCTGACCCCTTATAGCACTTCCAACGATACCCTACTTATGCAAATCGGATACGAAATTTTTGATTTATATAAGGTTTTAATACATCTTGTTATAGATTTTTTTATTTTTGTCACCTCCCTAACTTCTGTGCGAAAAATTCCAGAAGTCCATTTCCGTCCGTTTAATCATTAAATTAGCATTTGTTAGATTTAATATAGAATAGTACGTATGTATATTATTAATCGATATTTTTCCTTATTAGTGTTGGATATAGGTTGCGTATTTTCAGTGCGAAATTATATATTAGGTGCGCAACTAAGTTCCCGCTGTTTGTCAATAGAAGCCGCCAGCAGTGTGTGCTAGTCGATTCTAGCATAACCGAAACGTCATAAACCAAGCTTAGACATATGGTAAACAAACTGCTTCGACACATTAGTGATATTGTTTTGGTATCATATACTTTTGGTTTTGTGAAAATATCTGATTTTGTGCCGAATAATCGTCATTTGCGGGAAGTGTTGATTTTCCTCTTTCATTCGAAAAAAACGGCGGCTGAAGCGCAACGAGAGCTACAAAAAGTTTATGGAGATGCTGCTTTAAGTGAAACAACGTGCCAAGATTGGTTCCGTCGCTTCAAAGACGGTGATTTTAATTTTGACTACCGTCCGCGTGAAGGAAGACCAAAAACTTTCGCAGACGCTGAATTTGAGGCATTTCTCAATGCGAATCCGTGTCAAACGCAAGAAGAGCTTGCTTCAGTATTAGGAGTTACCCGCCAATCCATTTCCAATCGATTGCATGCTTTGGGAATGATTCAGAAACAGAGGACTTGGGTTCTCTATGAGTTAAAACCAAGGGATGTTGAACGTCGTTTTTTCGCCTGGGAACAACTGCCCCAGCGGCAAAAAACGAAGGGTTTTCTTTATCGCATCGGACCGGTGATGAAAAATGGATTCATTACAGCAAAGAAAGTCGTGTGGACTGCCCGGTAATGCTTCTACGTCGTCGCCTCGGCCGTATATTCACGCTGCGAAGGTTATGCTATGTATTTGGTGGGGTCAAGTTGGTGTTATTTATTACGAACTGTTAAAATCAAGCGAAACCAGCACTAGGGATCGGTATCGACTTCAATTGATGCGATTGAACCGAGCACTGCGTGAGAAGCGGCCGCAATACGCTGAGTGGCATGAAAAAGTGATTCTACAGCATGACAACGCTCGACCTCACCTACCTGGAAACACTGAAATGAGAAATCCCACCCCTACCGCCATATTCTCCAAATATTGCACCGCCCGATTATCACCTATTCCGATCGATGCACATGATCTAGCTGACCAGCAGTTCCATTGCTATGAAGGCATTAAAAAATGGCTTGATCCGTAGATAGCCTCAAAAGATGAACATTATTACCGCGACGGTATACGAGATCTACCAGAAAGATGGGAAAATGTAGTAGCCAGCTATGGGCAATACTTTCAATGATTCACTTGTAACCATTTTTTCAGAATAAAGTTGTATTTTCATAAAAAAAACAGCGAGAACTTAGTTGCGCACCTAATATATAATTTAACTATTTTTGCAACTTGCCGGTTACTTGACTAACAATTTCCGCAACTTCACAAAAAAACCAATTTTATCTCAGTTGATGAGGCTCACTGAATAGCGAATTATTCGATACTGTTGGGAATTGTGCTGCTTACACATTTTTTACAGTATTTCCTGAACTTGTCTGAATTGTACACAGATGACTCAGTCTCGTGCACTTGTCTTGTCTGTATAAAAGTGATCATTGAAAGTTTACCGGAAACTTGACCATCTAACCAACTGCATCACATACTTCATATATTGAATACTATAAGTACAAAAATATGATATACTCGTACTAATATAATGATGTAGAAAAATATGACATGCATATAATGATATACTAATATAATAACCAATCCAACAGAAGCATTAATAATAAAATTATTAAAAAATGGCATGTTAAAGAAATTGTTTGTAAGAGGTTGATTAAAATTATGTATTCATAGTTAAATTAAGGATGTGTTAACTAAAATTTGTCCATATAATTTATTAGTAGCAATTTTGTATATTTGGTGAACTGGTTTTAATTTGCAAATATTCTATTCTCTCATTCCTTTAATATTTACTACGAAACCTATACGAAACGCTTAAGTAGAAAGAGGAGAACCATCCTTTATTTGTAAGTATTCCCGCGGAAATAATTGTTTGTATCTAACTTTTTTATGTAAGTGTTTTTCATAATCACCATCTGCGTGTGTACATAACATTGCGATCACAAAGTGCACATCAGCACTTCTCATTTAAAGTGCAATACTTTTTTAACACTATTTAAATTCAAGTCATATTATTTATTTTCAATATTTTGTTTATTAATCGATCTGTCCAACAACATTTTTGCAACAGAAAATAAATTTAGTATATATTTCTGAAAGAGGACTACGTGCAGCCCATTTTGTTTGTTCACAAACTTATATTCCATCAGGTCTGAGTTTTTTTCGACATACTTTCATTCATATAGGGTATATATGTATATGTAATAAAATGTTTTACAAAAGACGGGCCTAGACGTTATTTTAAAATAAAACATTTAAAAACGTAGATTATTTCCGGTTTCATTATTTTAATTCGAAATACGGCGCCTAAAAATTGTATGTGAAAAATTACATCATTTAAATGTCTACCATGAGGACGTCTACAGGCTGTCATACGAGAATTGAAATTTCCATGGGCTCACACACACATTATCGAATTGAGGTCAGCTATCTCGATCCGAATGTTGCGTTTCAACTCCGGAATCGTTGTTGGCTATGTGAATAATATAGATTCAAAAAATCTCAGTCTCCAGGCTTCCAGTCCTTTTTCTATCCTCAACAGAGCCAAATTCTTGAATTTTTTTCACCAACCTTTGTATTGTCGACTCATTCGGACTATTGCATCACGGACAAAAACATCACGAAGTTTACGATATGTTGTTCTTAAGGGGTTAGTCAAATGCTTTATTTTACAAAAATAAAAACATAGCATTAATACAGGATGGGCCATATTTTATGTCGGTATGAAAACATTGAATAACTTTGAAAAATAAAAAAACAACTGATTTGTATAAGTGAGGTATTTCTATTTGTTTTGGTTATTTATTAAAACTATTTTTTGAATACAATATCAATCAAGTGGCCACCTTTATTAGCAACTACAAACTGTGATCTTTTTTCTGTGCTTGCCATCACCTTGTCGAGCATGATTGACATAATTGATTAAAAAAATCGAAATTTTGAAAAAAAAAATTCTTCCATCAGACACGAGTTTTTTAAATTTTCACACAATTATTTTAAACTATTACATATATGTACATACTTTAAGAAAATGCAAAAAAATCCAATTTTTTTCTGACTACCCCTAACCCCTTAAAGATCGACCATTTTCATAATAAGTTTCAATAATTTTAATTATTCTATCGTGCAAAATTGTATATCTGTATACTTCGAAAATGTCAAAGATGACAATAAAAAATACCGTCTAGGAATTATTCACTACTGACATTTAGGCGTTTCTATGAAAGACTGTTTATAAATATTTGCATTAATTTATCGATTTCTTTTCGATGAATACTCAACTTGTCACCGATTGATATTGCGGCGGAATGCCTAGCAGCTAAATCCATCTCAGCGCGACAGGCGAATTTACCTTTAAAACATTCGGACATAACTCAATAGTGATTAGTTATACGGTCTAAGCGGACTATATGACTGCGAAATGCAATTGGGTGAAGAAATTCCGAACAACAATAGAAGAAGACAGATGGGACAAAAGGAATGAAACCTAACCCAAATACTCTTAATATATTTACTGATGGCTCGAAAATGTTAGGCGGAATAGGGGCAGGGATCTATTGCGCAGAGCTAGGCATCAGGCAGCTTCCTGACCACTGTAGTATCTTTCAAGCAGAAGGCTTTGCTGTAGGTAAGGCTGCGGAAATAGCATTCGCAAAGACATCGAGCAACTCCAAAATAAATATATACGTCGACAGCCAAGCTGCGATAAAAGCAAAAAGCTCATATGAAATTTCATCTAAAATGTTCTAAGAAGTAGGGAAGCCATAGAGAGATTAGCCGCAGACAGACGGTTGCATATCTATTGGGTAGCCGGACATAAGGGCATTGCAGGAAACGAAATTGTAGATGAGATTGCCAAAAGCGCTGTTTATAGACAATTCGAACAAGAAAACGACATACCGAAACCTTTAAATACGGTATACAAAGACATCACTGCGGACATGAAAATACGGATAGATAGGAGGTGGAATAATCTAGCCACTTGCAGAACCGCGAAAATCATGTGTACACAGAGTACAGATAAATACGTCCGATTCATACTAGCTCTGTCTAGAAAAGAAAACAGAACTATTGTAGGTATGCTGACAGGCCACAATTTGCTAGCGGCGCACGCATACAAAATAGGAATCACAAACAACAATAGCTGCAGATGTTGCAATGGACTAGAAGAGAGGGAAACGCTAGAACACCTTCTATGTTCCTGTCCTGCATTAGCTAGACCCAGATTAAAATGCTTAGGAGCTTTACAATATGAGAAGTGAGAAAACCTCTCGGGGATAGAGCTCCAAAGTTTACTTAGATTCGCAAAAGACGCAGACGAATTACAAGATGTCTACTACAAAGAAACGTAAGGGTCTAGCTCCATCTGGTTACACTAAGATCAATAGGTATATGTGGTGACTTTCAGCCAGCCAGGTCAATCAACCTAACATCACCTATCGATTTCTGCAAAAAATGCGGCTTACAAAATATTTACGTAAAATAAAATCTACCAAAAATTCCTTATGAAAAAATGTTATTAGGGTATTCACAAAGAAACCTCCAGCGTATTAGGGAGTTAGAATTTATCCGCGGTAATGGATGCTTGTCTTAAGAGGCAACTAAAATCCACACACCTCAGCCTGTTTGTTATGAGCGTCACCTAAACGCTAATAGGCTGACAGCTAATAGGCTAACAGTTAGAATCTTTACTGCATACCATAAATCAATGCGACAATAACAAATGTTGAACCACCTCTATGTAATATATTGAAAAAGTATATATGTATATCCGTACTTCCATGCAGAATGTAATTGTGAATATACTTATATACAGTTAAAATTCCAAATCGGTACTCATTACGTTACGTTACTCATCGGACTGAAAGGGCTGCAAGGTATTCCTGCCGAGGAACGACCGCTACAGAAACAACTTTTTCTATTATTTGGTGTTTGATTCCCGAGGTTTCAAACCCGTTCATTACCGAATGGTAGTCATGCACCTACCCATTCGGCTATAGTTTTAGTGTACAAGGATAAAACGGGAGCTAGTATGAAATAAGTTATATAAATAATAATAATTTTTCAACAATTTTTTGTTTTCAAACTCTTATATACAGGGCTACCGGAAAGTTGTCTTAGATACTGAAACACATTACTCTTTGGGTCATTTCTGTTTATTTTGGTTTATGACATGATGTTCATACCTTAACCGTTTTCAAGATATTCAATTTTAAAGATTAAAAAAAAAAAAACAATTTTTTCTGAATTAAAGAGAGTAATAAAAATCATGAGTAAAATTTGAATCAAACCATGACAGTTTAAACTTACTGAGTGATAAAATATTGGGTTCACGATTTTTCACTTAGTGCTTCCTACTTCGCGTAATTCAAAAGTTTGTGTGGTAGGTCTTTTTGGCTGTTCAGTACCTACATAATAATAACCTTAAGTATCTAGAACGACTTTCCCGTTAACTCCGTATGTTATATTCATAGTATCTAACTTCGGAATTCTGCTGTAGATAAATACAAAATAATTAGTTCTTCATCTATGTAACTTTCGCACACCAATCTCACATAACATATGCTTCTATATATCTTATTAGTGCTAATCTGAAACATATATTTTTTTTTTTTTTGTTTACTTTAAATACACATTTTT
Source organism: Anastrepha fraterculus (assembly GCA_037575425.1). Lineage (NCBI taxonomy): Eukaryota > Metazoa > Arthropoda > Insecta > Diptera > Tephritidae > Anastrepha > Anastrepha fraterculus. The sequence continues at coordinate 134,205 of JAYXIM010000012.1, read as the reverse complement.
CAAACCGTCACTTAAAGCTGCATTTATTATTATCAATTTTATATAAAACACAAAAATTATCTTTACCCTAACAGACGACTCCCGCTGGGAGACAATCGAACAAACGAATAGCGGTACCATACAAGATTTCACAATCAGCTATCAAATCTTATTGCCATCCACCGCCTATACATTCCGCGTGATTGCCTACAATCGTTATGGCATCTCTTTCCCCGCCTATTCCAAAGATTCCATTTTGACGCCATCGAAGCTGCATCTCGAATATGGTTACTTACAACACAAACCATTCTATCGGCAAACTTGGTTTATGGTCTCTTTGGCGGCGACTTCCATTGTCATCATCATCATGGTCATCGCGGTGCTATGTGTAAAGAGCAAAAGTTATAAATATAAGCGTAAGTTTTATAATTTTTTTTTAATATATTTTTATAAAAATAAAACTATATTTTCCCCCTACAGAGGAGGCACAAAAAACGCTCGAGGAGTCCATGGCCATGTCGATTGATGAAAGGCAGGAATTAGCGCTAGAATTGTATCGCTCACGGCACGGTGTCGGCACTGGTACACTAAATAGTGTAGGCACATTGAATCGTGGCGCCTTGGGCACACTGGGTAAAAAATCCTCTAATCGACCGCCAACAAATTTACAACTTGGAAAAAGCCCACCGCGTCCTTCGCCGGCCTCTGTGGCATACCACAGCGATGAGGAGAGCTTGAAGTGCTACGATGAGAATCCCGATGATAGTAGCGTTACGGAGAAGCCGTCAGAGGTGAGCTCCTCCGAGGCATCACAGGTGAGAATTGCACATTGATTTAAAGGAAGTAGTAGTGTTTGATTAGTTGATAAGTGACACAGTAAGTTTTTAGAAGTGACAACTTTTGTTTTTTGTAGAAGATACTCTGCTTCAACGCAGCTTAGGGTTGAGTTATGAAAGAGTTCGTACTTATTTTTAAGTGATTTTTGTCTGACATGTCCGTCTGTGTGTTGTGTTCTTGGTCTAATGAGGCTATCAAAGCTTCTTAAGGAGGGTTTTCAGACAAATTTGCCACAAGTTAAAAATTCTAAGTCATAAATCTTATTGGAAACAATTACGAAAGTTGCGTATTTTTACATAAATTAGTCTCAAATAAAAAGAATGATAGAAATCGATTTCTTATCCCGAATGTGAAGTTATGCGTCACTTTTATTTGACGTTTTTAAAAATGTGATTTCCAACGAACATTTAATATGTGGTTAAAAAACGTATTAGCTTATTTAAAATCAATTACAAAAGAGCTTAAAACGATCAACTAGCATTCACCTGCGCAATACACTGGACTCCTCGCATGAAATATCCATTCAACTAAACTTTCTTCATATCTATTTATTTTTCAAGCTGAGATTGATAAATCCTTTGGAAATCAGATAAGTATGTACATATGCGGTTTAGGTTATTTAAGCTTTGGCAGCAACAAATGCCCAACTTCACTAGCTTTACAGTTGAATGCGACTATTTGCCGATTTATCAATTGAATGTTTATTTAAGTTCTTTTTTTTTGTTTTGATTTTTTAGAAAATTTAGAATCATTTCATTCAAATAACTTATAAATACATATATATTTGTTTAAGAACGCCACTTAACGCATTTTTAAAATTTTCTTTTCTTTTCCTTTCATTTCACCTCATTAACAATGCTTTTGTTTTCAACGTCGTTTTCGCACACTTGCACCTCTGTGTTTGCTGATCTATATTTTTGCAGCACTCCGAGAGTGAGAACGAGAGCGTGCGCTCCGATCCGCACTCGTTCGTCAATCACTATGCCAATGTGAATGATTCGCTGCGACAATCGTGGAAGAAACAGAAACCGGTGCGCAACTACTCCAGCTACACCGACTCGGAACCGGAAGGCAGTGCAGTGATGAGTCTCAATGGTGGTCAAATTATTGTGAATAATATGGCCAGGTCGAGGGCTCCACTGCCTGGCTTTTCCTCCTTTGTCTGACAATCAACGGAGTTTTAAATTAAAAATTAAATATAAATTATTCAAATAGCGAGTAACAAATAGCAAAAAGTAATAGGCAACTAAAGTGTTGATCAACTCACAAAACAAGCTGAGCGTGTGTATTTAGTGCACTGTTTTTTAAAACACTTTTGAATCAAACACACACAAGAAACTAGTTATTAAAAAGAAAACACAAAAAATAAAACAAAAACAAAAGCAAAAACTTAAAAGACTACTTAAGGTATTTTAAATTTTATGTATGCGTAATGAAACTGACTGGTCTGTTGCAATTTGAAAGTGTTTTGAAACAACAGTTTTAACTGTTAATTGTATAGTTTTCATGTGACCCGACAATTTTAATTTATAAGAAGCAAAGTGTAGCATTAATTAGTTTATAGTTAATCGTTTTTTTTTTTGTTTTAATATGTATAGAATAATTTGTGTAACTATGTAGATTAAGTTCTTTTACTTTTCATTTGAAAATTTTATTTTTAAATTACCACTTAATTTAGGCTTCGTGTAATAGATGTGCTTCTGTGTGCAAATGAAACTGTGTAACTATTTATATAAATAAGTTGATTTCCGCCGATATTTTTGATACAATAATTTATTTTATTAAAAGTACCACTAAATAGTAAAATCAATATGTAGTTAGTAATGCGCTACATAATTGCTTTAGCTCTTCTCATTTGCTCCCCGCATAACATATTACGACGCTGGGCATACAAATCGAAGAATTTAACTACATATATTTTAGAAAACTCTAATGATAAATTGTGATAACAGCGTAACTTTGCATTTTAAGTTAATAAAAATACATAAAAAAAAATAAAAATAAGTGAAGGTTAGACAAGGTTTCTTATGCTATATTAAAATCAAACTCAATAGATCGGATGGAGTGACATGAATTAAGTATTTGCAGTTGAAGGTTATGTAATTATTATTACTATATACATAAATAGAATCGCCCGTGGTCGATGCAATGCTCGCTGTAAGTAGTTGGTTTCATCCAATTACAGTTGCTTCTATTGATAAAATATGTCAATTTCTTTTTTTAAACGATCCATGAGAATGGTTTCAAGATTTTTAAGTCTCCATTGATTTATTTATTTTGAGATTAGTCCGCGTGCACAAAAACTCTCTCTTATCACCAATATTGGAATAATCCGCAATAAATTGTTTTTTTTTTTTTTGTTGTTGTTAGAGTTTGAAAAAAATAGATAATTTTGGTAATCCTGTAACATTCTTTTCCATTAGAACAAACAGTAAAAGTCTCAAGGTATTTTAAGTGCATCGCGCATTGCATCACCGTTCGCAAAAGGGTTAAGGGAGGTGCCACGCCACCATTTCCATTACTTAATGCTTTGCGCCCTAAGCACGGCATTCGTTGTTATTGTAGCAGCATAAACATCCCCATAAATATTTAGGAAATACTATTGCAGTGGCAGTCCTTGGTCGAATATAAATCCGGTCGTTCCGGTAACGTAGAACCGATTGTCGTGGGAAATGTACGGCATTCGTACTGTATCGAACTGTATGGCATTTCGGTACCATAGCATAAGCAGTTCCAAGGAAAAACTGTATGAAGGGAGGTGCACAAGAGGGCGTAGCACCTCCCACCACTTTTCACCACTAATGCGGTATATCCAATGTATGCATTCGTACTAAGTTTTAGTTTCCTAGCTTAATTGGTATAAGAGATGCATTGGTTTTCACATTTTGGTCTATACGTTGGACGCCACATCCCCTATATATCGGAGTTAACATTTCTGCACCAAAGAAGTTTTTCCTCCAAATCGGTACACGTTACATTGCAGTCGAGTGTACTGCGAAAAGGGAGTTAAAATATTTTAGTGTGGTTGTTTAAATTATGATTTACTATAAAAAAAATATATATTTTTCATTCAATCAAACCTGTAATTTTCAAATATCGATATTAGCTTTTGGGATTTTTATTCAATGTATCCGAGAATTAATTAATTTTATTTGTGAGCCTAACATTACTTGACTTCGGCGTCAACACTTCGCTCGTTTGGTGCAGAAGACTCATAATCCAAAAATAAAAACAAATCTAACAGAAATACGCATAAAAAAATAGCAGCTCTTCTTTACGCTGTATAAAAAATTCATCGGCATATCTATTAACAGAATATTATTGCATGAAAATGTTTTGTTGTTGTTGTAACAGCACAAACATTCCCTATACATGTACGAAGAGTGCTGCTGGAGTGAAAGTCCTTGGCCGAATATAAATACTGGTTGTTCAGGTTGTACATTCACTGAAGGAGACATAGTAAATTGAAAACTATGAAGCCGATTTCCTCGATATTTTGGTATCTGGATTATGCGACTATTTCAACAAATGAGCGGCTTAATGGGTTTGCCGTTTTAGGTGAATGTCGGTTTTCTAAAAGAAATTCCAGTTGCACATTTGTTCTAGTGCACATTGCGCTTAAATTCCTTTTTTAACAAAATAAGTTTTAATATTTTTTCCCCAACATTTTTTTAATAACTCATTTTAACTGCAGCTCATTGTAATTTCGATCTTAACCGTTTGAGTACCAAGGGGTTTTGAAAGTTGGGAGTAAAAAAGCGAGTTAAGAATCCCAAACAACGCAAATCGGTAACGCACCGTCAGTCGACCGCAATGTTCGAAATACACTGATTTTTCTCGACACAAAATCTCAACAGCGCAATCGCACTGCTTCAGACTTATGTAGATACGAGTTAGGTACGAAATGCTTAAATTTTCGAACGAAGTATTAAACGGCTTTGAATGTATTTCCATTTCTTTACTAGGCACTTTAGTTCTCATTTTCAATTAAAAATTCATAACCAATCAAAAAAAATGCATTACTACTTATTACGCATAGACCCGTTTTTTATCGAACCAAATAAGTCGTTAAGCTTAGGCTCTCATTCCTACTACCAATCGGGCCTACTTTGCCGGAAGCCAAATTACATCGCGCAAATGATTGTCAGCTTTTCCCAAAAGGATAAGAGTATATATGTGATACTTATGTTCACTATAATAGCAGCTCGACATATTGCATAGTTTTGACTATTTATTTATTTTTAATATTTTTTTTTTTTTGTAATATAAAATTTGCATTATACCAAAATTGAATGGACTACAAAACTGCATTGCAAAATTTTTCTAGACACGTTGAATAAAAAGTTTAAAATTTTAATGAACTTTTTTAAATGTTTTTAAAATCAAAATTCTAATGAAATTTTTTTTAATTCTTTTAAACAAAAAATTTTTAAAATAAACTTTTTTTCAATTTTTTATAAAATTTTAAACTTTATGCTGTACAGTTTTCGTATGAACTATATTTTTATATAAAAATAAAAAAAATTGTTTATGCTATCTATTTTACAACAAGAAACACTTCAGGAATTAATTGTTTTTTTTTTTTTGAAAAGATATTAAAAACTTTAAACCTTCTCATTCTGACTATAAATTTATAAGCGAAGTTGTAGAATGCTACAATTTAATTCAGCTTGGAACAGCAGATAATTTTCTTTTCATATATTTTAATTCACGTCTAAAACATAATAATAGCTTTTACATGCCTCATAAAGCTAATATGAGCTTCAATTTTTACAGATAGTTAAATAAATTATTAAAAAAAAGAGTTTAGAAATTCATAAAATTCATTATTTACACCGAAAAATGAAGCGGACTAGAACTCGAGTTCTCATTGAATTCTCTTAGCGCACGGACAATAGGAGCAAACGCGCATAATTCGTGTTAAGCAATTTAAGATGAAATGCGTGAGAGTTGCGTAAAGCTCTAGTACCAGAGATGCTCCGTAACAGAGATGAACAATCAATTTCTCCTTGAGTTACACTAAAAGCAAAATACAGTGAGAAAATAGAAGACCTTCTACTCTCTAGAGACTTTACATTAATTAAAATCAAACGGGAACTATAGAAAGGGATGGGATTTGAGAATTTTAACGATCTGAGAGCATATTTATTTTAAAAACATATTTTTCATGTCGGAAAAGTGCGCCGAGTGTTGGCATTACTGACGAGGAGAAAACAGCAATTTTTTCTGGTTTTTTTTTAAGAAAGTTGTACTTACAGTTACAACTTAATTACAACAAATATCTAAGCTATGGCTGCGGCGGCCTTAAAATTTGATCTCTATACTTTGGAATATGTTCGCGAATTAGAAACCGAACCAAAAAGCTTCTACACGCCATAAATGTATATAATAGTAACTTCAGCTCAATTCTAAAAACATCGCTAAATATTGAAGTATTGGTATTTTAACCTCGGTGTTGTACGTCATTAATTTTTTCTTATATGTGTAACAAATAGCTCTAAAGGCATTTAAAAGAAATAGAAAAGGTATTTTCTTATATGTTTAACAAATAGCTCTAAAGGCATTTAAACTTATAAACTCTTGTAAATTATTTTAGTGAAAAAATTTTAAATTTCAAAATTGCATACCATACAAGAACGTAAATAAAAATGCTTAAAATAATTCTAAAAAATTAGATAAGGTATTTTTTTTATGTATCTAGTATTGAAAAAACGGCTTACAAATAAAAGAAAAATTTGATTAATATTAAATTTATATAATTATATAGGGTATGAGAATAAGTTTCCGTCCTTTCCTAGCCAAAGTTACGAATTATTTAAAAAATTAAATATTACATGATATTATTTGATGTATGTGCCATCGGACGTTACAACTTGACTCCATCCTTCAGGCAGCACACGGATTCCTCTGACGAAAAATTCGAGTTCTTTTAACTTGAGCCATTCATTTAGCCAGTTTGCGATGCTTTCGTAAGGAGTGAACCGCGCTCCAATAAGGGCTGACTGCATTGATCGGAACAGATAATAATTCGAAGGTGCAATTCGAAGGTGGCGAATACGGCGGGTGGGGCAAGATTTCCTGACGGTTGATCTGCCAACATCCTCCAACCCTTTAGACATATCATGAAGGGTTCGGCATGCGTCTTCATTCAATAATTGTTGTCGTTGAGTATCTTCGAATTTTTTTCGGTGCCCCTTCGCGATCTATATCATTCACGTCGAAACTGCCACTTGCCACTTCGAAAGCGTGGAAACCACTCTTTACATGTTGTATTTTATGCAGCGTGATTAGCGTAATTATTGATCACTATACGACACGTTTCAGCAGCACTTTTCTTTGCAAGGTAACAGAGCAGCATGACTTTCCGCAAATACTGTTTTATCGGGACGAACGTAGACATTTTTGACGTCAGATAAAGAAGGATCTTTACGCTTCAAACGCATGTCAACTACTGTGATCGAGACCTCGTCTATACACCTTCAAATCACCAGTATATTACTAGAGCGAACACAAAAATAGTATCAGCAGCAACACCTCTTTTACGAGGGCGGAAACTTATTTCCATACCCAATTTAATATTAATATTATAGTAAAATTTTTTGATATAATATTTTAGAATTTTTTTAAGTAAAAGTCTGATACATAAAAATAGTTTTTTAAATAAGAATAGTAAATTAAATATATGTTTGAAACTTTTTTCCCCCACAACAAACTTAACTCAGTGAAAATTGTTTTTCATTTAAGCGTTTCTTGCATGGCAGCGATTAAAGAATGAGCCTTATTTGACATACATATAGCTAAATATTTCTAATAACAAATGTTAAAAATATATTGTATATACTTACATATATAAACAGGCTACAAATATTTCATTCATGTCACCGAACTCCGATGTACAGAGTAATCTAAGCTCAAGTTTAAGTATGTAAAATATTTTCGTTTTATATTATATTTTATGCATGTACAGGTAATGTGCCGGGCGGTCACCGTTGCCGTGGCCAATTTTGCGTGACATGCCAGTAGTACATGCGTGAGTATGTGCTTGGTACTATGCGCATTTCGTTTAAAAAGCACAAAAAGTTATTTCTATGCCTTGGGCAGGCAAATAGCAAATCTCCATGTGCATTTATGCCATGAAAAGCTTCTCAAAAAAAAGGTCTGCACAACACATTTATTCTGTAGTGTTCTTCGTTTGTAGAACAATATCAAGACACACACTACAAATTGCAGGAGAAGCTAGGCCAAAACATTTTTCAATGATGTAGTCTATTAATATTAATGTGCTGCTGCTTAGTTAGTTTTTTAATTTTTTTTTTAATAAATGATTGGCATATATTTTTAAGTGAATGTAATCTCATTAATTTAGTGACTTAGAACGCTGTAAATACGAGTAATCGTTAAATAATTTTTTTTTTTAATGATTTTAATTTCACACAAAGTGCATCTCTAGTTTATATGTATGTTCGCCAAGTGCTTTTATTGTCATTACATAATTTTTCATATGTAACATAAATAAGTGTATCTTAAGTATTGATGCTTTCGCTTCTACTGTTTTTTTAATGTTAGAACAAAATTGTTGTAGCTAACCGCGTAATCATCCAAATACATTTACACTTACTTACACACGAAGTGGTATGTGAACATTTAACTATACTTATGCTTATATATTACCTTTCGACGCATTCCAATGGAATCTGTTGGCATTTGTGTAGGATACTGTACTATTTTAATATATCTAATACAATTATTTGTCCATATTTCGGCATTATTTTGAAGTGTTCACTTTATAGCTGTTTACTTGAATGAAATTTGTTATTCTTTACTTTGTAATTAAATTATAGTAAAATCTCTAGGGCCATATATGCATGTATACACACACACATAGGGAGATATACACGCATACATTCACATATAAAAATCAAGTTTCATACATACATACATACACACATACAACTTACAGATGTGAATGCAATCCTCGTATGTAAAATAAAATGTTGTAACAAACAAGCTGAAAGAAATTTAAATTAAAATAAAAAGAAACAAACGAAAGCAACTAAGCGAGTTTAGAATTAAATGAGTATTATGGTATCACATAAGAGCACGTAAACATATTATATAATAAATGTGAGTAAGCAAATGATATGCTAGATGTAATGTTGTAAGCGTTAAACTTTCGAATTTCTCATAGATGTATTTATATAAGAACACATACACACACATTGAGAGCCATGAACGTAGGCCACGCAAATATATTTTTTCTAAAAAACTGACAAGTGTATGCCTACTTACTATGTACAAGAAAACATACCTAGAAACATACATACATACATACATACATACATATGTATGCACATGTAAATTGGTGAAATGGCCTTCAAACTCATAATCATGGAACTAAAATTAAAACTAAATTTAAATTCGAAAGGCGTTAAAAAGTCAAATTTATTTGCATTTATATGTAAATAAATGCATAGGTACATACACACATACACACGTACTGTCTAAGCATTAAAACACTGTCACACTTCAATCGACTGATTAATGTTATTAAACAAATACTGATTTTAACAAATGTAAAAGTTACGTAGAAAAAAGTTGATTACGCTCATTGCTGTTTGCATTTAGTTTAAAGAAAAAACTGATCTTTGAAATATATAACATTTCCATATTAATTAATATTTTTATACTGCCTTCTCTCTGCCTACTCTTCTTTATATTGCAAACGATATTAATAGTACGTAAAACCAAGTAAATAAAAAGAAGTAAATCCCTCAAAATGCAGTACTAGATGGACTCAAGTAAAGTGACGACGGCGAGTGACAAACATCAATACACTTTCATATAAATTTAAGCACTATTTATTTTTTAACCCGTAGAAAAAATGCGCTGCAAACAAAAATTAAATCGATTAGCATAGTTAGACTAGGCTAAGCATAATGATTGATTCAAATCGACCAAGTGTGTGAAAATGTTAAGAAATAAAATGTTTTCAAATTTAATAAAAAAAAAAATAAATACTAATTACAATAAAACGTATTTAAAATTAATAAAGCGCACGAAATTGCACTGCTTTGTCGGTGGAAATTCTTCGACAAAAGTCTTGTATGTATGTATAAGTTAGAAAGTAATGATTATAAATTTAAATGCAACTAGAATGCAAGAAAAGTATTAAAATGTACTTGAACTAAGAAATGCAAAATAATAAAATGCGAAGAAAAAATATAAAATCTGTGAGTTTCGTAATTTCTAATGATGCCTTGAAAAGGTCAAGAGGAAAAGTAAAATAAAGGGTGATCAGATTGGAGGTACTTTTTCCAATGTGGTTTTTTGACAGATCACGCGTGAGTTCTTTCAAACAAAAATCATAATTTTCTTGAGTATTCATTGACATTTCATCATGGAAAGGTGTACGCCTCAACAACGTTTACAAATCGTACAACTGTGTTGCAAAAATCGACGCTCTGTGAGAAGTGTTCATCGCGCGCTCAGGCCACTTATGGGGTGCAGCGATGAGCGCCATTTTTGTCTTAAGGGGTTATATACCTTGTGTTGGACTAAAAAATCGAAAATTTTTTTATGGCATATTCTAAAAGTACATCATCTTAAAAATATAAATTCAAAAACTCATAAAGATCGGAGCACTAGAACGAGAGTTACAGACCGTGGAAGCGCGCGACCTTTCTTGGAAATGAAGTGCACGCAAAACTTTAGACGCGATTATCTCGAGGACGTGTTTTTTGAAAATTACCGTCGCGGTGATCATTATTTATCAAAAACTATTTGACCGATTTACATAAACTTCTTTTTAATTATTCGAAGTTACAACCCCGTGAATCTGAAGGATTCATTTTTTTTTAATTTTTCAACCCCTCAAAAATCATATCGAGAAAAATTTTTTTGGGTAAGTTCAGATTCACTAAAAAACATTTTTCTACAATAATCATTTAATTTTTTTGATTTCAGTTGATCTGTTCATGCGCCACCGTGATCACCGTGAGCCTCTTCTAAAAAACGGCGTTTCGGGGGAGGGGCGATATCAACATTTTTTTAAATAAAAACACCAAAATGTACTCTTCGAGAGTTACCCTTCAGTATGATATATGCCTCATTTGAATAAAAGTTCTAAAACATATTTAAAAAATATTATGACAATCGTCCATTTTTTCGGGCTCGCAAGGATAATAACTACGTCAATAAGCAAAGTTGCCATATTTGAGCTGCAGAACAACCGGAAGCCATTCAAGAACAGCCAGCCATTTCAACCATTTAAAACAACCGTTTGGTGCGACCTATGGGCTGCAGGAATCAACAACCCATATTTCTTCAAAGACGAGTCTGACGCCAATATAACAGTGAATGGCGAACGCGATCACGTCATGATAAACGAATTTTTGATGCTGAATGCCGAAAATTAAAGCCCTTAATCTCCACAACATTTGGTTCCAACAAGGTGACGCTACTTGCCATACTCGGGTGAAACAATGGACTTACTGCTGATATCACTCCTCTGGGCTTTTATTTGTGGGGATATGTGAAATCTAAATGCTTTGTAGAAAACCCAGCTTCGATTAAGGCAATGAACGCCAACATTACTAAAGTTATTCACGAGATACCGACCGAAGTCCTCCAGTGAGTAATTTAAAATCGGCCGAATTATGGCGCAGCTGCGGCCAACATTTAAAAGCGATTATCTGTAAAAAAAATAAATGTCACACAAAAAAATAAATGACGCAAAAATAATAAAAATTTCCGAATCAATTTGTGTTTTCGTTGTTTTATTTAAAACCTGATACCTCTAAATTGACCACCCTTTAGGAAGGAATGAATGTACAGTGCACGCTCAATTATTATTATTCATTTTTCGATACTACTTCTGGTACTTAAAGATTCAACATACGTTTTGCATACATTTCTATTTCTAGCCATTGGGGCGAAGTTTGGGGCAAAGTATAATGAAATATTCAATGAAACTTGATGGAAATGTTAGGGAGTGGCTCCCGCACAACCTTTACAACACCCAACTCCGCCCACGCGGAAATGAGTTCTACGCAAAAATTGTACAAATTTACAAACACCCTCTAGTTAACATCTCTGTAAAATTCTGCATACAATACATACATACGAAAATCATTCTGTTTTGAGGTGCCTGACAACATTCACCTTCGCTAAATTACACAATTTTAACAATAAATTACTTAAAAACTATAAGCCTCCGGAGGGTGCGGCTTGCAGTTTTAGGATGTAGATCCACCCCTCTATCATTCTTTTACATCTCTTTTTTCAAAGCGTTCAACATTGTACTGAATATTCTCCCTTAGTTTGTTAAATGATTTCTCAGATTCTTTGCGAATAGTCCTTGGCCTAGTCATCAGTGGTCTGCCTCTTCTTTTCCTATAAAGCCATATTTTCTCTTCTTTATTTCATCGTTGTTGCTTCTCTGGTGTATAATTGGCCATAGCTCCTCGTTTGTTACTATTCCTGGCCACCTCTTGATCCCACTAAGGATTGAGGACCGGATGAAACGATTACACCACTATGGTTTTAATTCGCAATCAGTGAATTTTCAATGTTACGAAGAGTTGAGAGAAGGGTATTTAATATTCTTGCATAACCTTAAATGGAGCAAAAAATTAAATTTACACTTTCAAAATGTCAAACTTTATAAGAACCAACAAATTTTCATTAACACTCAAATCTTCTCAGAGTGACCTTTTTAAACATTCTTTTGTTTAATAATAAAGTTTTTTTTCTTATAGTTTCAGTAGCTTTAAATTAAAAATAAGAAGCAAACACCAACTTTAAAATTTTCGCATTTTGATATATAAAAAAAGCACTAAATTTATTGCGAAGAGCAAATGGTTGGCAACACTACACAACTCGGCCAATAGGACGTCATGCACTCTCTGAGGGGCGCAATCTTCTTTCAAGAAGAGTAAAAGGTTGACAACACTGTACAACCAGACTAGTGTGTCGTCACGCACTCTCTGATGCTCACTCAACTCCCCTTGGGCGCAATCTTGTTTCAAGAATAAATATAGTGCTTTTTATACCTAAAATAAGAAAATTTTAATGCTGTGAATATCTCAGTGCTGTTGAAAATTTGTTGATTCTTATAAAATTAGATGTTTGAAAATGCAAATCAAATTTTTTTCTACTTATGCAAGAATATTGGATCTTCTTCTCGTCAACTCTTCTTAACATTTAAAACCTTTTTATAAATTTTAAAAAGCTTTTGAATTTACTAAATATGAATTAAAGCCGTAGAGGTCATAGTGAAAAAATTAAACAATAAAATACCAAATAAAAAAAGTGTTTCGGCCTTTTTTTAAAGAAATTCTGTTAACATAAGTCTTAAAAAAAACGATGCATTTTTGAAACTCTTGCAATCTATTGTACTTAATCATAGCACATTTATTTAAAAAAACGAAGAAAGTAAAAACAATTTTTCTCGTATACAAAGTTCTTTAAGTAATTTAATAAAAATTTGGTATTTTCTTTTCTTTAAATAAACATTTTAGTACTTTTTATATCCAAAATTAGGCAACACTGTAATTGCCACAGAGAGACAAACATGGAAAAAAAAGCGAAGAAATGTCCCACACAAGTAAAGCAGACCGCAGACGGAAAGGAAATCAAAACAATCGGTTTAAATTCATTTCGCCACACACGTGTGGATTTACGATTTTAGTTTCACGTTTTCCGTTGCTGAATGAGCATGGAACGTGGAAGAAAATGATTGCTATGTATGTATGCGCAAAAATAAGGGAGGAGAGGAAGAGAACAAAAATTGTTCAATTTGGGTGCAGGACTAGTTTAAACGGCGCATATACATTTTTTCCCACACTTTCTTTATCAGAATTTTTATATACTTCTTTTTATATTTTCTAATGAAATTACATACATTATTATGAACCATCATCTAGTGCAACATTGCTTTTATTTGTGCGTAAATAGGTGGCATCACTACAAGCGAAATAAAAAATGGCTTACAATCATGTATGTGAGCCGCCGCACACTACAGATTTTTTGTTAGCTAACTATATATTTGATCGGTTGGTGGAGGGCATAGATGACTAGATGTGAAACTCTTTTTCTCGTGAGAGCGCTGAAAAATGTGCATTTTTTATAACATTTTCCAATAGTGCCACATCGGTAGAAACATGAATTGGGTATTTTTGAACCAAAGGTCTGGAATTTTGAGTTTCCACACCACCATGGAGGTTAGTATTTAGTGTGCGGTTGCCCAATAGCCCTATATCACTCGTAAACACCTACATATACTAAAAATAAGCACAATCCGTATGAAATATGTACATAAATAAGCCAAAAATTTTAAAATTTATATGTAAATGAAATTATTTAAAACTGAAATACAAAAGTCATTTAATAATAATAAAGTAATGAACGCGAAAAACATAAGTTATAATTAAAAACATGACATATTGCGATTTTTTAGTATAACACAGAAAGTGGGTAACAAAAAAAAATTCTCAAACAACGTACAGAATAAGTTTAAGCAGATTACCTTTAATTTTTGTAAAATATCTCAAAGACAAATTCAGTTCCCTTACCTACGCTTTTCAACCATAGAATATTTACGTATATACAAATTTACATAAACCAACACACAGTTTTCAATAAAATTACATTATGTACTTACTAATTAAAAGTAGAAGTCGAAAAAAATGTACATAACTAGCTTTGGATTCTACAAACTCACTTCAATTCAAATTATTACATTTCAATTGAATTAATTTTAAGACAAATAATTATAAACATTTCAACACGTCATTTCTCCATTAAGCAAAAATGAACTGTTTTCGTCTGTTATTTTTGGCGCGTTTCTTCTGGCAGTCTGCCATTTCGCCTATCAGCTGTTCAAAATCCCATAATGTGTGAGTGCTGCCAAGTTTTGAAACGTCCTCATGGGCGCGCTCTCTCTCAAAATGAATAAGTTTCACATCTAGTTATCTATGGTGGAGGGTGATCGTACGGCGGATTAAATCCCCAGGCAATTGCTTTCCCAGGACTGCATTCGTACTAACTATATAATTAAGGTTTTCATTCATATATTTCCTCCCTGGATTGGTGTCGAACAATTGGGAAATTTCCACTTCAGCATGTTGGTCGACAAAATGGTTTCCAAAACAGCTATTATTGCAGTTATTGAAAAATATAATTTCTTCCCAAGGCTCCGTTGCATGACAATAAGGTAAAATCATTCGTACATTTGGGTTTAAGTGGCAGCGTGTTTAAAGGGTTAAATAGAGTTAGAATTAAAAAAAAAATGATTTTTTTCAATTTTATTTTCTTAATGTACATATATTTAAGAATACACACAGAAAATTGTATATCGTTCCGGTGCTTTTCAAACTTTAAACGCGTTTTTCTCAAAATGGTGTTTTCAAAGTCGGTGACCAACATTACTCGAAAAGAACTGCTAATCCGATTTGTCTCAAATTTCAACACGAGCTTCTAAATATATTTTTTAGTAATTAATCGCAGAATTTTCCTCACCGATCATTTTTTTTTATAAACAATTTAAGGCCGACATTTTGGTCAAAAATCGTTTTTATTTTTTATTGTTTTTTTTTTTTTGAGAAACCGCCATTTTTTTGCGTATTACTTAAACGTTTTTTAATTTCAGAGGATCCAGTTCAGAGATATAGTGGCCACCGCAAAACGTCTAGTCTGAAAGGAGCTCCTAATACTAAGTCTTAAAGCACAGTTAAAAGATAAGATAATATGTCTAAAAATTTTTAGATCAATAAATTTAAAAGTTTTATCAGAAAAAATCCTGGAAAATTCGCTTTTTTCGGCCTTCTAACCGTATATAACCCCTTAAGGGCAAACATCGGTATTTTGAAATTTGTCAAATAACACAAATTTCATATCGAAATTCCATCTCTCACACCATGTAAGTGCATTAAATGGTGGCAATAGTGTTCATTTCCGTCATTTTTCTTTTTTATTATTCTATTCTTATCAAAACATGGCAACAATATTTTGCCGCTTGTCAATATCGGAGCAATTTGATTGGCCGCCGGTGTCTAAAATATAGATATATGTACATACATACACAGAAATGAAAAAAAAAACTATTTACACTTTATACACAATCTCCATCAAACACGCAGTGGAAACAGTTGACATTTCTTTCAAACACAAAACTTGTAAACCTTGATTTTGTCTTTGGTGAAAATATGGTATAAACACGCTAGCAGCAACAAACCCCAAAAGTAAACTGCGATTGAAACGTCATTTAATTTATATTTAATACATCTTGCTCCCACTTGCTCCGGAATGCCCCTACTTACAATTAAGGCTGGTACTACTTCACAGCCGTTAAATATTTGCCAGTTAAGTTTTGCTATCAACATTGATTGTCAAATGAGAAGAAATGTCAAATTTATGGGCACCGCCCCAGATGCAAGGAAAAATCAAAGTTTTCAGTCAATCCGTTTTTATTGCAAAAGAGATTTGAAAACAATTAAAATAGCGGAAAATAAGATAGAGCAAATGACTAATTTCAATGAATATTTCATTATGGATGAACATTTCATTGAGATAAAATATTGGCTATCAAACTACCAGGTAATTCTTATGGCAAGAAATGAACGGTCTCCATTGGCAATATATTGCCTAGCCTATCAAGATATAAACTTTTACTTTCGATGTTTACAGGCAAACGTCAAAAAAAGGCTTGGCAGCGAATTTTGTTGTATTTTTGTTTCTCGCTTTGTGAGACATTTGCAGATTATTAAAGATCTCCAAGGAAAATATATAAATTAAAAATTATAAAAGGAAAGTGCGAATAAATGTAGAAAATATGCCGTTCCCAGGATACCCAAGCCAATTTTACGACAACTATGAGGATAATGACGATTCGCGGTCCAACCATTACGATCAAAATGCATATGATAGTGAAGAGGGTAATTAAAGAAATTTTACATACATATGTATATTTGTTGCAAAAGTGTTAAAACAATTAAAAAATACTTGCAGACACGGACGACGCGAGTGAAACGGAATTTAGAAATCATAGTCGTTGCAGCAATGCTACAAACACAACAAATGGTGGCAGCAATCATGAGCTGAAGGAACAGTACGTCAAAATATAATATGAAGGGTGTTTGCTTATAAATTCATTAAAAATTTTAATATATTTCTTTGTAACTGTAGAGTGTATCAACACAAGCTAGCCATATTAAACAAACAGCGGGAGGAACTGAGGTATCTCACGCATCCCGACTATATTAAACGTGTGAAAAAGCTTGAATATCAATGCAAAGAACGTGTGAGGCTCAATGACATCTACAGAGAATATTTAAAAGAGTGCGTGGAAAAGGACTACCAATCCGAACGACGAGCAGGGCAAAAGGAGTACGAGGAAAAGAAGGTAAGAGTCATTGTCCGGTAAATTGTATGAATATAATAAACAAGCATTCCCACGACAGTCTGGTCTACTCTAAGGAAAAGACCCCGTTTTATATCCGGTCATGGGCTGTCACTTCATCAGTATCACAAAGAGATTTTGAAGAGTGTTTCAAAGTGCTATTATAAAAACAAAAATGTAATGATTTGCATCAATATCCATACTTATAGATCGACTTAAAGGAGAACATTCTAGCTGATTTAGAGGAACGAAAGAAGCTTATCGAAAATGAACGATATAATTTAGAACTAACAAATGACTCGACGGAGATAAAGCCCACTATTACACGTAAACTAAGACGGCGCCCAAATGAGCCAGTACCGGTGGTCGAAAAGCGGCGGAAACCTACAACCGGCCAATTACTTGTGTACTTGTTGGACGAAAAGGAAATCGAAATCGATGTGAAAACGATACTACGAGGCAAGCCACTAGCACAAAGTGAGTGCTTTATAGAATAAACCCATAAATTGATTTTTTGCTTAATTACTTATAGCAACGCAACAAAATGGTATAGGTGGCAGCCCATTTAGTAGCTTACAACACGGAGGTATGCTAGCCGAAACCACCAACTCAAATGTCAGTCCTAGTGTTGAGACACGTATTGAAGATGGCAAACTACTATATCAGCGACGATGGTTCCATCGAGGTCAACAGGTATATGTAGAAGGAAAGGATTTGGTAAAATTTGCAGCAACAATAACTGCCATCGGCAATGAAGTTGTAAGCATTCGAGTTAAAATCTGTTTTACAAAATTTTATTATAGCAAACATTTTATTTATCTGTTGAAGGTGTGGGTGAAAAAAACAAATGACAGCAAAGTTAAAATTAGCATGTCCCATTTGGCTAAGGGTAAAGTTACAATTAAACGACGCGCCAACTGATCCAACGCCAAATGCGGCTCAGTCAGCTGCAATTCTAACAAACCGAGCACCACTTCTTCTGTAGTAACAATAGCAACATAGTTGATATTGTTATAAATTTAATAAATATTTAATTTTAATTGCGTGTAATTATAGCTGTAGTACTTTATGTTTAAACATTAATGTATGTCTCGCAATAACTTATTTATTGTTCCAACAAGAGAAAAAACTAGTTTATAACACAAGTGTATAATACTTATATATGCAAATTTGTCAATAAGCAGTACATGATTAAATTGTTGTGTAGCAAATAACATTACACATATTTTAAAAATGTATAATTCTTTGTGGGATGATGGTAAGGCAAGGGTGAGCATACATATGTATTAAATATGTGTAAAATAAAGTCAAATGAAATCAACCTGGTTATTATGTTAATGTTATGGTTTAAATATTGGATTCAAAATACTCAATAGGGAATAATTTGCACCTCCAGATGTGCAAGAAAAACAACATTTAAGATTCCAAAACAAAAAAAATTAGTTTGATTTAGATTTTGTTAAATTAATGGTAGTCACAGTTTAATTTCAAATCGCTGGTAAATTCGTAACACGGGACTGACCATTGAAAGTTGTTTGGCATGCATTACATATTTGGACATTTTTGAATTACTTTTTCTATTCAATCTGGAAATGTTTTTTTTTTTTTGTTTCTTAATTTATTTTCGTCAATACACAAAATACTGGCGAAAAAAAGCCGCTCAACTATGTATAGACGCACGTTTGGAATATTACTTTAATTTTTTGCCAAATTCATGAATTCAGCACATATCTTCTCGTTTATCTCTTCTACTCCTGGTATATCAGGCATAACCCAAGTTTCATCTGTGCTGTCCAGGGTTTCAGAGCAAATAGGGCATGTTTTGTTGTTGACATTCCTAGAAAAGTACAATTCAAATACAAAATAAATCATTTTGCTCAAGTTGCAATGCAATACACAAACCATTGTTCAATGCAGGGTGTACAGAAGCTATGCATACATGGCAATATGACCTCTGTGCGCCGATCCAAGCAAATTGAGCATTCATCAACATGGGCGACATGCGAACATGACGTAGGACTATTCAGGCCACTTGAAGTTTCACTACTTGAACCATGCCTATTATTTACAAGCGAGTTTACTCTCTCCATTAAAATTGAGGCTGTAATAAAATTGCTGCCGCCAACCGAAGATGCGCCAGTTGTATCATCGTCGTTGGGTGTTTGGGAAAGTGAGCTACGGCGTGAATCCTGTAATATGCGCACAAGTTGAAGTAGTTAAATGACATGCGGAATTTGGTTAATAAATTATCTTTAATTACCACTAGATTTTCACTCGACACTAAACTTTCCAAATGTGATTGGAATGTTCTAAATACGCACAAAAATTGCTTTAAGTTCAAAAATTTATAGCTATCGATTTTTCGCGTAGCAGGATCCACCTTAATGCAAGCAATTTTCACCGTGGCTTTCCACAATAGTGACGTGTCCGTGCCACGTTTTACAAGGAATACAAGCTGTTTGCCGTTGGGATCGATGCACTTACGAGAGCTGCAAACGTTGAATTCAGAAAGTGAATCGCAAAGGAAATGATGCAATTTACTTACAGCGCATTTAGGCTATCCAAGCAGGCTTTAAAATCCTCATAGCTCAGAGAGTTAATTTCGGATAGAACTTTGGCGTGTCGCACCACCTGCATATGCACAGCATCTACGGTGTCCGGTATAGTGCAATCGCTAATTGACTGCACTTGGCCCATCACTTCTTGTTGTATTTGTGGTTTAAAAATGTGGTTATTAATATTCTCGGTGTTGAGCTTTCATAATAATTTTAACCAAATGTTGTTCTTTTAATGACTTTTACACAATTGTGATTATTATACTTTTTTGTCGATAAACATCCGTTCAATGAAATGGCGAAGTTTACAAGAAAACAAACCACATTTTGACATTTGTGCTATGGCGCTGCTGTAGATATGTGCACAAATACTGACAAATATACAAACAAAGCGAAGCAAACTTTAGATAAGGTGAATGGAGAGTAAACAAGCAAAAAATATGCCAGCTCGGGCCAGACGAAGGAGACGCTGCAAAACAAATCCCGCAGTATTGTTGTGGAATATTAGTATGCATATTTTTTAATACTTGAAATGCAGTCAGCTAGTGCCCGAAGTGAAACTTCAATATCGGACTACAGCCATAATTTATTTTCCCCCGAGAAAAAGTGTAAATGATTGAAAAAATGTGTAAATGAGTAGCGTTTGTTTACTCTTCAAAACATAACTTCTAGTTTTTAGAAGACTCTTAGTTGTGAGATAATTGACTTTGCATTATCGGCCTTGATAAAACTTGTGCACAATTTTACAAACAATATAATATGATACCTTCGTCACATTGCGCGCCAACCCGTATATAGATGATGTAGTCCATCATGCACATTTTTGATTTGCTCTTCGTTCTCTTAAATGGCTGCATACTTTGTTTAATCTTTTTTCTTAAAATGTGCACATTGTCCAAATGTACGAGTAAACATTCGAAGCTGAACATCAATCGCACAAAAACTCGTTCACTATTATATTATATTTTAACCAACAAAAAAAAATTTTTCCGTGATTGTTTTTTTATTTACTTTAAAATAAAAACTTCCATCTGTAACATCGTTTTACAACTAAATATGTGGTGAAACAGAATTTCATTTTCCATTCACTTTTTATTGAGGGCGTGCGCCACGACCGAAACCACCACGGAAATCAACATCGGCAGCACCTGGACCAGCATCACCTTTCTTGTCGGGTCCACCGGGCGCACGTCTGTACGCTGTACGGTCCTCACCGGTCTTGGAAGAGTCGCCAGTGCGAGTAGATGCTGCTGGGCGTGGACGCATTGTCTCTGAGCGCGCTGGGCGTTTCAATGTAGCCGGCACAATTTCTGGAGGCAAATGCAGGTAGCTGCGGAGGTACTCAATACCTTCGTTGGTCAAGTACCAGTAATAATGTCTCCATGCGAATTGTTCCTTCACCAGGCCGCGTGAGTGTAATGACTGCAATGTTTTGATTACATGCAAGTTGGGAATAGTCTCCAGCTCGGGATGCTTAGGAGCGTGGAAATCCTTTTTGGCAACGATGACTCCCTCTTTGAAGAGGTACTCATAGATAGCGACACGATGAGCTTTTGGCATAAACATCCTGTAACGTATACAAAGAGAAACAATGAAGTATACAATACTATATCAATTCCAAAATCTATGGGTTGAGTTTTAGTTATTCGTTTTGCCGATGAGAACATGAATGATAAAAGGCAGATAATATATTTTGAACACTCTAATCTGCATATCTCTTTAATATGCAAATAAATTTCACAACCACTTTTAAGTTAATTGCACTCATTGCCAAAACGATTAGATAGATTTTACACGATAAAATTTAACAAATTTTACATACTTTAGCGTCTTTTGTGTAGCAGTCACCGGAAAGAAAGGAAAGGACAGCTGACAGCTGTCACTTGTCGTTTGACATTCAGCTATTCAGCGCGTTTGACGTTCGACACGATTTCAGCGCATTGCCAACAACCTAGAAAACCATTGTGAATAATAGACAAAGTTGCAAAAGAGGACTTCACACCGAGCTCGCAATAATTATATTTCGGTAAAAGATTCTTAGTTCACATATGTATTAATTACGAATAAATCCACAAAATTAATCTGCCCGTTCACTTACGGCAGATTACCTGCGAAATTGACAATCTGCTGGCAATACTGTTGTGAAAGGTTTTCCTACATAGAAATTATTTTGGTGGAATATTTCGGTATTTTTGGTTTGTTTAACTATTATTAACGATATGAAGAACATACAAGGAGGAAATCCGTAAGCGACGTTTCAAAAAATTATGACAGCAATGCGCTTTTGAAATTCGATATTATATTGTATAATAAGTAATAAGAGGACACACGTTTATGGACACACGCTTCTTTTTCTGTTATATACGAAAATACTTAATAATACCTAACAACAATTTTATTAGAATTATGTCTACAAACCTGTTTTCTTTGCCGGTATCCGTTTTATTTAGTTCTTACTTTGGCGTTTTTCTTTACACTCGTAAAAATAATGATATATTACACAGAAAACAAGGGGTTGTGTGTCAAAAAGTATGGATATTATGTAGAATTATTTTATAATCTCAGAGTTTGGGATACAAATTTTGTATGAAAAATCTCGCTTTTTAATTACGGATTGGGAGTTAAGCACGAAAAAGTAGGTATTCGAAGATTTTATGACCTTCCTTATATTTCCTTAATCCAAAACCGATATTTGACAACATCTCCAAATCTGCGTCACGAAAAATAAATTATGTGGATTTGTGACATTAGTTACAGCATACATGCCTGGAGGAACAACCTGACTTTTAGGGACCACTGGGGCTTTTTTCATTTCATCAATGCACAAAACCAAAAAAAAATAGCATATTTGAAACTCTGTTTTTGAAGAACTTTCATTTTTAAAGTGCATTTTTTTTACTACCAGAAAACTTCTAAGTGAGTGATGAAGGAGGTTTTTTTTTAACTTAATATAACCAAAATTAGATCATCAGCTGCTGAATATTGGGTGCTTAGAACTATGTAACTAACCCCGGGCATTAGACATCAAATGACAGAACATTTTTTTCTAATAGCGGTCGCGCCTTGGCGGGCAATAGCCATGATCCAGGAGTATTTCTGCTATGAAAAAGTTCCTCATCGTAACCATCTGCCATTCCGAGCAATAAGCAACTCGGTGCCCTTTCCCCTACCCGTCGACCCTCTACCAAAAGTTACGACCCATTACAACAAAGATTGTCGTGTCTGAATATAGTCCAACGACGCCTACCTAATATCAGAAAAGAGAGTTGGCAGCATTGAGAATAGAGAGTTATACCAGTTTTATGGCGCATAATCATACTCGCTAGTAGTGATTTCTGCTCGATATCTTTGTGGCCGTTGTTGTTGCTTTCACATGCAAATTTTTCGCCCATCGAGCAGAGCCGAAACATAGCGAACAGAGAAGTGGCGAATCGAAAACGACTTGAATTACTTATATATTTATATAATTGGCGTGTACACCCTTTTTAGGTATTTGGCCGAGCTCCTCCTCCTATTTGTGGTGTGCATATTGATGTTGTTCCACAAATGGAGGGACCTACAGTTTCAAGCCGACTCAGAACGGCAGATATTTTTATGAGGAGCTTTTTCAAGGCAGAAATACACTCGGAGGTTTGCCATTGCCTGCCATTGTCGCCCCTCGACCGCTATTAGAAAAATGTTCTTCTTAATTTTGGTGTTTCACCGAGATTCGAACCGACGTTCTCTCTGTGAAGTCCGAATGGTGGTCACGCACCAACCCATTCGGCTACAGCGGTCGCGGCCTGAATTACTTACAAATGAGGTAATTCGCTCTCAAAACTATGTATGAAAAATTACGTATTTCGAAGCGTAATTCGGAAGTTAATTACGAATGAGAGAGCGCAGAACACAGCATAAGGATTTGAGCGCCAAAGAAAATAAGCGACGTGTGCCAAATCGCATGATCGCCAAATTTTTCCATCACAACTTTGAGCGCTGGCATGTAGCGCCATCTTGTCGCAACTAAAGCTCAGATATACCGATGTTGTCGAGCTGTGGCCACAAAAAGAAATAAGGGTCGACAATGCCGCCATACCTTAAGCCGCATTAAATAGTAATTTTTTGGGAATTTACGCGATGCAATAATAATTGGCCGCTCAGCCAAAAATGGGCTACGTCTGAGAAAATGATGTTATGACCAAAATTCGGAATTTCGTATTTGCAACTGAGTTGGAATTTTAATAATATTTTTTCAACAAACCTTACTGAATATTTTAATAGCTGGATGCCACTGGTAACTTTGACAGCTGCTGGAACATAAGAATTGGAAAAACTGTCATTGCCCTCTGGTCACTCTATATAAGTGCACCCAATAGGTGCAATATTTTTCAATTTGTCTTTTAATAACGGCAACACATTTATTCAACAAAAAAAAAAGTTTTGTTAGTATTTCAGTTAAGCCAAGTACAGTACAAAGTTTAGGTAGATTTGTAATACTACGCCCGCATCTGCATGTGCGTATTAAGGCTACTAGTATAAGTGCGTACACATAGCCATACATACGTATATACATATGTATGTGTTTATGCCAATAGATAACTTTAGTTCATTGTGGAAGGGAATCATTGATTTATTGAATAGTTAGGTGAGCATTAAATGGTGCTTCATTAGAGATAATACAAACTTTCAAAGCAGCACAAAGGTTTGCGATTCAGTTAGCTATGAAAATTCTTTAAATTATCTCTCATTAGGTTTTTTGATAAAGGAAAGAAAAATAACATATTTTATTTTTATGACTTCCAGTGAAAGCTTGGTCACATTCGGTTCAGTGGAAGTGAAGTTATTGGGTCTAAAGTGTCAGTTTGTTTGTGTCATTGGTACAAAAATTTTCGAGTTTCGAACAAAGAGCTAATATTAAATTTTGTTTTAAAATCGGTAAAACTTTTACCGAAACATTTGAATTAATGAAAAAAAGTTTATGGCGATGATTGTCTATCTCGTGCCAGAGTTCATGAGTGGTTTGCACGTTTCAGAGATGTTTGTGAGGACATAAATGACAATAAACATACGGGACGCCCAAAATCACTAGTCACCGAAAACTCCATCGAAATTGTTCGCAAATTTATCAAAAATGAACCGAAATCATCGTTGAAATTTATGGAATCGGAGTTGAATATCTCTTAAACATTGATTTATCGCATTTTAACTGATTCCAAATACAAAAAGTCTGTGCACGTTTCATTCCGCACAAGTTAGCTGAGGACCAAAAATTTCTCAGAATTCAACATTCGAAAGACCTTATTAAAAAGGGGGAACTTCCTTTACAACATTGTAACTGCTGATAAAACGTGGTGTTTCCAAGATGAACCTGAAACTAAGCGTCAAAGTGCCCAATGGAAGGCCCCAGACGAGCCACCGCGCAACAAATCGCCTTTGGAGAAGTCAAAAATGAAGTCGATGCTCATTTGTTTTTATGATCCCAAGGGAATTGTCCACAAGGAGTTCGTGCCTCCCTGAATACTGCAAAAGAGGATGCTGGCGCTTATAGCATGATAACGCACCACTCTTGTGGCTGATTTTTTGACTAGAAATCGCATTTTAACCATCAATCACTCACCGTATTCGCCTGATATGGCTTCCTGTGACTTCAACCTATTCGGAGAGTTGCATTTGGCCATGAAAGGGTAACGTTTTGCATCCGAAGAGGCCATACAAAAATCCAAAAGGCTTGTACCGAAATCCCAAAGGACATTCCGGTCAATTACCTGAAACACTCTTTGGGGACTATTTTAAATACCTAAATAAACTCGAAGTTATCAGAACAAAGCTCCTGTCGTTTTTATTTTAGCTCAATTTGTTTATTTTGGACTTCACATTGTAGGTGCCATTCATTCAAAGTGTTCCAATAGTCAAAAACAGTCATTGTGGTAGAAGTTGTAACATACAGTTATTTGATGCAGATACGATTTTTTTTTTGCGAATAGTTCTATATTTCATTTTATTTATAATTTTTTAGCCGCAAGTGGTATGGGCCGGTTTGAATTTATTGAATCAACGATGGATAAATAGAAGTATTTGAACATTTAAAAAGAAATTTGAAACAGAATGTAAAAAATTTTGGCTTAAGCTTTGGCTCTAATACAAAACTTCAAAACAGCTCGAAATACCCCACAATCGCCGGATCTCATTCCTATTTAGCATATGTGGGAAGTAAAATGGATATGCGAAGTATTATGCGGACAGAATCGGCGAGTATTACTACTGAGAAGTAGAGAAATTAGTAAACTTAATGTTAAATAGACTGAGTGAAGTCCTACAACATCGTAGCTATCCAATAAAGTATTAATTATCATCTGATGACATTTTCAAGGGGATGCTTTCTCTCAAACCTTCGTCACATACAGATGCTGATGGTTTTTCAGCTATTTTACTTAAGAATTGTCCAACGTTGACAATTCCTCTTCAGATTATTTTTAACAAATCTTTATCTACTGGCAATTTTTTAAATGGAAACGAGGACCGTGCTTTACGTGGGATTCGAACTCACAACCTCTAGGATGGTGGAGGTGCAGGCTAGTGCACTTACGCTGAGGCTCATTCCTCATATAACTATATATATATAATTGGCGCATACACCCTTTTTGGGTGTTTGGCTGAGCGCCTCCTCCTATTTGTGTTGTGCGTCTTGATGTTGTCCCACAAATGGAGGGACCTACAGTTTCAAGCCGACTCCGAATGGCAGATATTTTTATGAGGAGCTTTTTCATGGCAGAAATACACTCGGAGGTTTGCCATTGCCTGCCGAGGGGCGACCGCTATTAGAAAAATGTTTTTCTTAATTGTTGGTGTTTCACCGAGATTCGAACCGACGTTCTCTCTGTGAATTCCGAATGGTAGTCACGCACCAACCCATTCAGCTACGGTGGCCTTTCAATCCTTACTCTCGCACAATAGTTAGCATTGTGGCTGCTAAAACAAGCAACAACAAACAGGCCCAGTTACATATTGCATCAGTGGCGCCAGCAAGAGGAAGCGGGCAATCGCGGTAATAGCGCAGACACACCAAATTTAGCGAAGTCCTCAACCATCTGTGCGATCCTTCTGGCAGAAAAATGTGAAACACAGATGGCGCTCCGAGCAGTAAGAAGGCGTTGTTCCTAAGCAACGACAGATGGGCATTCCCACTATTTAGAACTGGTAGCGGCGGCTAATCACCTACCCTGTCAGAAATCAAATATATTAACGAAACCAACGCAAGACGAGTCTTGTCGAGGCTCCCGAGAGGAGTGAACAAAGAAAAAAAAAACTTTTTTAAATGAATGAAAATTTACAACCATCAAACCTATTTTTCTTAAAGTGGAAGAAAAATGATGTTCGTAATTATAGGCTAATTTCCAAACTATCAATCATCTCTAAACTGTTTGAATGCATTACAAAGGACAACATTTATTTTGCGGTTAAAACTTTAATTAACCAAAACCAACTCGCCGTTCTCCAGGTGCTAATATTGCTGCTTTTAGCGAATTCTTCAACTTGATTGCGTTTACACTGACTTCTCTAAGATATTTGTCAAAGTGTCGCACGTGATTCTAGCAACAAGTGGCTTGTTTGTGCTTTAACTCCGCTTCAGTTCATTCATTTGACGGACAGACGATGCGTGGTAAAAATTGATAAAGTTTTACTTTGTTTCACTTTGTTGCTACGTCAGATGTCCCCCAAGGGAGAGTCAATTCTTTTTGTAATTTTTTTCAATGACAGAAGCAAAAGTTTTACTTTTTCTAATTTCTTGCTCTGCGCGGATGATTTAAAATTTCCCCATCTGTTAAGGACGCAGTGGATGCTCAGAAACTTCAACTCGACTTAAACAATTTTCATCGTTGGTGCATGAGGTCGCGTCTGTCTTGGAATATTAAAAAATGTTCTCATTTCACATTTTCCAGGCGTCAGTACATTTTTAACACATCCTACACCATTTCTAATAATACACTACAGAGTGTAACAGAGTTTAAGGATCTTGGAGTTTTATTCGATACGAAATTTTCCTTCAGTGGTTAATTGCATTTTTTCAAAATCATACTCTGTTCAAGGCTTCATTCATCGCAATGCATCTGAATTTTCTGATCTGAATTTACCTATAAACTGCTGTTTACGGCTCTTGTTCGTTCTCACTTAGAGTAAGCTGTTAGCATTTGGAGACCTTACGACCAACTTTCTATTAATAGAATAGAATTTTTGTTAAGCAGGCATTACATTCCCTACGATTTGAGTCCCCTGTTTCATCCTATATTTCTCGGCTAAAGCTAATTAATTTCGAATCTCTACAAAATAGAAGGAGAGTTTTGTTAATGGTATCGTCGATTGCTCAGATCTATTGGAGCGGATAAGCTTTAATGTTCCACAAAGAAGTCTTCTCAATTTTTATAGGGAAAGCTTTAAGACTAAATTTGCGAGTATTGCAATTATTGCTCCCGCACTTCGGGACTATAATTCATTATCTAATACAAGTCTGGTTGATTTCACTTTGTCTAGATCTAATTTTGTAAAAAAAAATTCAATTTAGTGTATTTATATTGATTGCTAATATTATAGTTGCCAAATTTGGCTTGCTTTTCTCCACATTTTTGTCTAGTTTTTAGGTAATTCATACTGCAGAGTATTAAAATAAATAAATATATGACCTTCAATTCTATAGTCCATACAATTTTGTTATAATAAAGTTTTGCTAAGTGAAGTTGCTCAAAAACTGCGTTGATTTTTGACATTGTTTTTTTTTTTTGCAAACGAAGCTGAACTTTTTCGTCCATATAAAAAAGCTCTGAATTTCCACTCTTCACGATTTTTGAGCGGCTACAAACTTCCATATACTTGTATTATATTAAAATTAAATGTTGGGTATACACCGGAAATTTTTAGCAAGCAATAAATCTACATTCGACTTATCTATTAATAAATTCTTACATATACATATTAAACAAAAAAATTTACCACCCTATAATATTTCTACCTGATTTGCAAGAACATATACATATGAACGCCTTTGCACTGATTATAAATAATTTCCACGGTTATTCCATGAACTTTGATATTTCGCCGTTTAGCTGATGATTATCGAAGAAGACTCATTTGATTACCTCATTTAAGAATGAATACGTTACAGGTGGCTTATTCTCAAGTGTGTGGAAACATAGTAAATTTCTATGGCGTAGATAACTTTTATGAGAAGCCTTTTCGTGGCAAAACTGCACTTTGGAAGCTTACTATCATTCTGATATTTTTCCGGACCCAGAACTGCTGTACAGTAAATGTATCTACGTATTAAACCATCGAATGTACTCGTATGCATGTATGTAAGCACTTTTAACTTTGGTGGACATCAGGGCGTATACGTTATTATAAAATCGGGGGAAATCGTCAACGTTTTTAACTTCGGCACACCGTTGCACCCATTTATTTATGAAGGTATTCAAATATTTTGTTGCATATGCACGTGGCATTTTTGGAGCATGTGTACATAGCAACACTGCTTCATACGATATCGTTTTTCATATGGACAAAAGTATGCTTTTAAAATTTCTCACCCGTATTGCGAAAGAATACGCCTATTTAGCAGCATTTAGTTCTTTTTATATCGGAGCTCTAAGTATGAATTTTGCCAGTCACGCTTGTATTAGATAGACTTTATACTTATAAAAATAGAAATTAAATCAGTTTTTTATGTATTAAAGTAAGATTTATTTTTAAATAAGTTTTTTTTTTTGTATTGTAAATTTTGTAGGATTGACGCCTTTTAGATATTTGTATTTTAATGCTGTTAAGTGGAATTTTTCAAGGAATCATGGCTTATTTATTAAATCAGTCCAGCTAACGAGTGGTTTATCGAAGATTCGGAACATAAATTAGTTATTTGATTTTAACATCTAAAATAAGTGTTGAATTGTGTCGATTTGTCAACTCTGCAATCCAAACGCATCTTTAATTCTCTCTCTTTGGCCATTGTCTTCTTTTTGACCTTTATAACAACTTGACATAATAAACGTTAGAATTAAGCGACCACTTGAATAAATTCTGTAACTGAAGTCGGGTTGTCTTTTTCGTTTTGCGCGCGCTGGTCGTAAGTATTCGTGGAACCTTATATCAGTAGGATTCGTGATATGTCAGAAATTTAGTTTATGGCTAAATATATATTGTTGTTGTTATTAAATTTTAGAAATTATATGTTTGCATTAGCCATTTATAAAATGGGTCGCTTTTTGCTTGAGCAAACTTTAAAAATATTAAAATCAAATACTCATGAAAAGAGTGATTTCACGTAACCACCTAAGAGCTGATTAGATTAAGTTTTACAGAACACCGTTAAGTCTATAAGTGTATAAGTACATACACCAACCATCCACCGACAATGCATTAAATCGATGTTGCCACCGTTGGGATAAATGTACTGAATCATTGGGCTCAGGCCCGGCAAAATAGGTGGGTACGGTGGGTAGTTGTACCCACTCAGAAAATTCCGGGTGGGTAAAACACCCACCCAGATTTTGATGAAATTTTTCGAAAAATTTATGTTTTTTGAGACTGGCAGTAAAGTACGTGCCAGAAATCAATCAGCTGAATCAATGTGTATTCATGTTAGGTGTACGCAGTAGCTTTCCCCATGTATTTGTTAGTGTAATTTGAAAGAGACTTGTCAAAGTACAAACGAGAACATAAACACACACACACACAAACAAATGTAAGCGCCTTGATTTTGACAACTATGCTTGCAATTGAAAATGAAAAAAGTAAAAATCAGCTGTTCAACTAACTCGACCTGCAAGGCTGCCAGTATTCTCCCTTAAAAATCGCCAAAATCACCAAATTTTACTAGCATGTTACAGCTGCTAACTAGGATTGGAAATTATGGAACTATCGAGTTTATCGATATATGCGTTGGTATTGCGATGCCTACTTTTCCCCACAGACTGTGGGCCACAGTCATTTTGTTATTGCAGAGCCCTAATTTGTGATTTTGAAAAAAATACTGGCAGCCCTGTCGACCTTCATGTCTATTGTTAAAAAGTAGTGATGAAACGAAAATAAAGAAAAGAAACTGGAAAGGGGGTTGAAGTGAAAAGAACGATGGATAAATTTATAGTGCGACGGAAAAGAAATAACGAAGTGAGCGTGAAAGATGCGGTTAGACAAGTCGAGGTGGAACAACTGACAGAAATTCAGTATACTAAAGCTGACGAGCGCGTTGATGTAGTAGATTGCAATCAAAATCAATACCAAGAAAGCAATAAAAACGATATTAAAAAACGTAAGTAAAAAATAGCTTTTTATACACATGTGCATGAAATACATTTATATTTGTATTCATGTTTTTTCAGATACTTCAAAAAGTCTAACCACACCCCCGCGTTTCAAACGCTATAAAGAACAATATCCATGGCTTATAATCAAAAATGATAAAGGATTTTGCACTGATTGTACTGATGCATGCGAACGGAAATTAGTCATCAATTTGCACACGCGTGAAGTCCAATCTAAGAAAGCCTGGGTTGACGACGGTTTTTCAAACTGGAAGCATGGAGCAGATCGACTAAAAATTCATTCAATAACTTGCCTACACCTCAATTGCGTCGAAGCATTATTGAACGTTGCAAAAACTAACGTGGTTCAGCAAATATCGACAGCCCATTTCAAGCAGATGATGGATAATCGTACAGCGTTATTAAAAATATTCAGCACATTGAAAGCACTGGCTATACAAGGTTTGCCTATAAGAGGAGACAACAATGATGAAAGATCGAACTTCATGACGTTCCTACAGGCCCGTGCAGAAGATGTCGTGGAACTGAAAGCTTGGCTCCAAAGAGATGGTCATAAATGGCTACACCACAGAAGTCAAAATGAAATCCTCGAACTAATGGCCACCACAGTTTCAATGGAAATTATAGAAGACATAAGAAACGCCGAATACTGCTCCATTTTATTGGATGAAACCTCGGATGTATCCCGAATCGAGCAAGTATCTGTTTGTCTGAGAATTGTTTCCGAAGATTTGACAGCAAAAGAACACTTTATTTCATTTTTTTCGACTTCGGACACAAAGGCCAAAACATTGTTCGATCTTGTCGAAGAAATCTTCCAAAAATACAACTTGCCATTGTCAAAAGTCAGGGGTCAGTGTTACGATGGAGCTTCCAATGTTTCTGGCAATATTTCGGGATTGCAGACGCGAATTCTTGAAAAAGAGTCTCGAGCATTGTATGTACACTGCAATGCTCATAATTTAAATCTCGTTGTCCAGGATGCGATTGAAAATATGTCATCAGCAAGAAAATGCATTGGAATATTAAGAGAAATTATAAACTTTGTTAGAGACTCTCCAAAACGAATTGCACAATTCAGAGATTTACAGATTCAAGCGGAAAACGAGGGAGGGGAAAACTTGCCTTCTCTTGCAGCCTATTGCCCGACCAGGTATTGATAAGGAATCGAAATTTCGTCTTTAAAATGTATACACTGAATAAAAAAAAATTGGTACACTAAAATTTTTTTGAATTTCGTTAGACATGGTGCTAAGATGGTATTTCTAAAATCTTGTAATTAAAAAATAGCCAATTATATAACAGGAAGAAAAAAAAGTTTGCACAAAGTTCAGGGGAATTTTTCAAAATTTGCTAAACGGCCATCAAAATGTTCACCTTTTTTGGCAGAATGTTTAGAATTAATTTTTTTTTGTATGGAAGAAATTAGGCAAAGCCCTCGACGAAAAAAATTCTAAAAAATCAGGGAAATTTCGCTACTTCTAGCTTGCACATTATTACAGTCAAATTGACTGGCCTACAAAACTGCGTACTCAGAAAATTTCTAAAAATTCTGCCAAAAAAGGTGAAAATTTTGATGGCCGTTTACCAAATTTTGAAAAATTCCCCTGAACTTTGTGCAAACTTTTTTTTCTTCCTGTTATATAATTGGCTTTTTTTTTTAATGACAAGATTTTAGAAATACCATCTTAGCACCATGTCTAACGAAATTCAAAAAAATTTTAGTGCACCAATTTTTTTTTATTCAGTTTAAATCGGCGTGCCATACGAAAACTAACACTAGAAATTTTGTGTCTGAAGAAAACTAACACTTTCACTTTTTGTTTGAAGAAAATGTACTACCTAAAATTGTTTCGTTTTCGCCAGCACAAATTAAAAGTGTTAGTTTTCTTACATCATTTTGAAAGTGTAATTTTTCGTAGGCAATTTTAAAAGTGTTAGGTGGCCGCCGTAGCCGAATGGGTTGGTGCGTGATTACCATTCGGAATTCACAGAGAGGTCGTTGGTTCGAATCTCGGTGAAAGCAAAATTAATAAAAACATTTTTCTAATAGCGGTCGCCCCTCGGCAGGCAATGGCAAACCTCCGAGTGTATTTCTGCCATGAAAAAGCTCCTCATAAAAATATCTGCCGTTCGGAGTCGGCTTGAAACTGTAGGTCCCTCCATTTGTGGAACAACATCAAGACGCACACCACAAATAGGAGGAGGAGCTCGGCCAAACACCTAACAGAAGTGTACGCGCCAATTATTTATTTTTTTTTTTTATTTTTTAATTTTAAAAGTGTTAGTTTTCGTATGGCACGTCGAAATATACATACATGTTTAAGATTTTTAGATTTTGTTATTTTCATGATACAGATGGGTTGTACGAATAAAATCTTTAAAAACTGTGAGGGACAATTATGCTCAACTGATGCAATTTTT
Source organism: Anastrepha fraterculus (assembly GCA_037575425.1). Classification (NCBI taxonomy): domain Eukaryota; kingdom Metazoa; phylum Arthropoda; class Insecta; order Diptera; family Tephritidae; genus Anastrepha; species Anastrepha fraterculus. Next base: position 100,726 of record JAYXIM010000012.1, on the reverse strand, counting down.
CCATGATCGCAGTGTCGACAAGGAAATTAACAGTGCAATGTCAGCCAAGGCATCTGGATTCTACGATTACATGGAGTCTTTTGATTGTACGTTTTATTTGAACATGTTAATAGAAATGTTTGATCGCATCGAAATATTGAACAAAGACCTGCAAAAGATGAATCTTTCCGTCATCGAATCATACGAAAAAGTCGGAGCAGTAACTGACGTTTTAAACGCTTCTCGTGACTCCAAATTTGAAGAAATTTGGCAAAAAAGCGTCCAAGCAGCTGAGGATCTCGAAATTGACGAACCACGAATTCCGCGTCAACGAAAAATTCCGAAACGCCTCGATACAGGTACAACCACAAACGTTCAATTCAAGACTGCTAAAGATTTTTTCAGAAAGTCGTACATCGAAATTTATGATCAATTAATTTCGTCACTGAGAAGGCGATTTGAAAATGATTCCGCGCAATTTTTCAAATTGTTGGAAAGGTTTGCAATCGGTCAGGCCGCAGACATTGATGTCATTGTGAAATTTTATAAAGATGATTTTGACAAAGAACGTTTGCTTAGCGACAGAAACATGTTTATGGAACTTCTAAAAAGACAAAATGAGCAAGCTAATAACTTGAGAGAGGTTGTAGATTTTCTAAAAAAATATGAATGGGTTAGAGGGATTATTCCAGAATTCCAGCGATTTGTTCGCTTGCTCATCACGATTCCTGGCTCATCTTGTTCAAATGAACGAAGTTTTTCTGTTCTCCGTCGACTCAAATCATATTTAAGGTCTACAATGTCGCAGGATCGGCTTAATAACATTGCTATTTTACATGTGTACCGCGAGATTACAGACAAACTTGATTTAGAAAAGTTATTAAATCAGTTTATTTCACGAAAAGCAAAGCGCACCGCAATTTTTGCATTGCGCACCTGAGTTTCTATTAAAGTAGGTTGCTTATTTATACGTAGAGTTACGATATTTACCTTAATGATAATATTTTGAAAATTAAAAAAAATCTTTTTTCTTGCCGACATCGCCCCCCTTCCTCCTTCACCCTAACCAACTACCCACCCAGGCTGAAAGTCTTCTGCCGGGCCCAATTTGGGCTACTCTAAATACAGCCGAAGAAGTCATTTAAATGAATTTATATTTGATGCTTAATGACAAGCTCAACAACGACAAGCTTACTCTCTCTCTATTATAAAAAAGACTCATACATACACATCAGAAATGAACTAAAAACTAAACTACGTATTCGAATTTTACTATCCAATTTATCTTAACATTTTACTAATTTTGTATTAATTAAATTAATTATTAATAATTTATTACATATACCTGTATTTCAAATATTAATATATTTTTAATATATTACTAACTCATTTCGAATTAACATTTTGAAACTACAGCCGTTATGATGGTTGAGTCTAAGTCGTTGATTTATGCTGATGATGTGATCTCCTTGATATTGAGTCTATTTCCCGGTGTTATCAGCTCGATTCCAAAAGGATAAGACAAGACTGATACCAATTCCACAAAGGCTGATCCTTCTTCAATGATAAAAAATCTATGTATGTACGAGAGGGGTTCAATAAATCCAAGTGTTTGATTACTGTGTTTGATGACTGAGGGCGTTCCTGAGGCAAGTTGGTGTTAGCATCGTGTGCTGCCATCTATCAAATGACGGCAAAATAAATTTCAGAATGATTGATAGGTTAGTTTAGATTTGGCAGTTATTCGAGTAAGACGTGTTTTGTGATTTTCGCTAAGATGGAAAAAGAGCAGTGTCGTTCGGTAATTTGCTTTTTGTTTTTGGATGGGAAAAATGCGAGGAGATAAAAGTAAAGTTGTGCTGTCTATGGGGACTCTTCGCCATCTATGACCACAGTCAACGACATGATTCTCGCTGATCGACGAACGAAAGAACGCGAAATAACAGAGACCGATGGGTGCCGCGATTTATCACAAGCAACAACAAGCGTATGCGACTGTTAGCTTCGAAGCAGTGTTTGGGGCAATTTAAGCGAGATCCGAAGGAATTTTTGCATCAAACTGTCACCGTTCATGAAACCTGGATTCATCATTACATACCAGAAACTAAGTAACAATCAAAACAATGAATTTCTCTCGGTGAATCTACTCCAAAGAAGGCGAAGACAGTCCAATCAGCCGGGACGGTCATGGTGACAATTTTTTTGGGATGCGGTCGGCGTCATCCTCAGGGATTTTTTAGAAAAAGGATGAACGATCAATGGACTATACTACAGTGAGTTATTGGACCGCTTTCACATAGAATTGAAGGAGACACGTCCGCGTTTGACGAAAAATAAGGTGTTGCTCCACCATGATAGCTTAGCAGCACATTCATTCGGAGTTGTTACCGCCACACTGCGTTAAATGAGTTATGAATTGCTACCCCCGTACTCATCCGATCTGTCTCCCTGCGACTTTTTGTTGTTCCCTAACATGAAGAAATAGCTCAAGGGGAAAAAACTTAGTTCAAATGAGGAAGTCGTCGCCGAGACAGAGGTGTATTTTGGAGAGCCCTAAACTAAGACCAAAAATCCTATATTTTGAGGGGCTAAGAAAATGGCCGAAGCGTTGGGCAAAGTGTATCTTCGAAAATGGAACTATGTTGAAAAATAAAAAAAACAATTTTGAAAAAATGGTGTCTTCATTTCTAACACGGATACTTATTGAATCCCCTTCGTATCTGACACCAACGCCAATCAATAGATACATCCAAAATAGTGTCAAGAGTGCCCAAAATATGTTAACGAATACATACCATATTTTCAACTTTTATGGACCACTGTGCACTAAAAATTTGGCCGTATACTTGCCTAGACAATATTTATTTCTACTCCTGCGATTTCATCTTATATACAGTCCGTTGTAAAACTATTAGCTCATAAATAATAAAAGTATAGTTCATACAACAACAAAAATCGAATAATGCAAAGCTTCAAACTTTGTAGAAAATTAAAAAAAAAACTTCCAACTTTTTAACCAGAGTTTCTATAATTTGTATGCGTATTCAGTTTTATAGTCCATTGAATTTAAAGCACAATATTAAGGGACAACAAAACACCATTGATTTAAAAAAAAATGGCGTTGAGGTCTCACGCTTTCTCTTCCGTACATACTTGAATTTTTTTACATGTAAGAAAAAGCACCGTCACCAAAAAAAAATTGCCAAACATCAACTGTAGTTTGTAGTAATTTGAAACTTGCACTTTCACTTTGTTATGCTAGAATTCAATAGACTATAAAAGCGCATACCAATATTTTAGAAATTCTGGTGGAAAAGTTTAAAGTTTTGAGGAATGTTTTTTAAGTTTTTTGTTGTGTTTATAATTTTTCAATGTATAAATATATAAAAAGAAATCGTAGGGCTGGAAATTAATAGGGCAAGTCGTCCCCTTAGTATAACAATTGCCTATGTGCTCATAGGCTATGATTTTTTTTTTTTTTTTGAATTTTTGGATTCTCCATCGTCGATTTTATATGAGGTCAAAATTTTGTCAAATTCTAGTTCCACAAAGAGGGTCAAAACGTCAGTCAAAAAATAATAAATATTTACAGACGTAACGAGATTTGAGTGAGAGCTACTTTCGACAAAAAGTTTGAAATTCATTTTCTCAAAACATCAAAAAATGTATAGGATATTTTAATACTAAGGGGACGAAGTAGTACATATGCATGTATATGCACAAAAATACAGAAAAACAATTTACACATTTTTAATATCAGTTTAAATTTCTTTTTCTAACCGATTTATTGCAAACTCCCTTAAATGCACTTTTAGATTTTTCTCAGCTTAGTTATATCAATTTTACTGCAAAATCCGGTGAACTTTAATCAGCTCACGTGTATTTCAATTTTGCACATACGCATTAAATGGGCTTCGGCTAAATATTACAATCAAACAGCTGCTGTCATAAAATATAAACCTAAATTTCGATAAGCTCGCAGATTTACGAATTATTGTAAAGTGTTGTTGGCAACTGTTTAGGTGAGTATTGGACGATGAGTATTTTACTACAGGGGTTCCGAATCATTATTATACTAATACTGTTTTTTTAATTAACCTTTTTGGCACCCTGTTCTAACTCTTCCAAAGGAAGGTACTGAAATCAGCGTGCTGCCTTAACAAGCCGCATTAGTTTTACTTTATTTATTATTTCAACAAAACTCTAAGAATTATAGAACTACACTGGTTCACAAAATTCGAGGGTTAAATTAAACATTACGAATTGTCGATATTTACATATACATATAAGGCAAATTTTATAGCTCTGCTTCTAAACATATACATATATCAATGGCCCAAAGTCCTAAGAGGTCCTAAACAAGGTTTTTTCTCTTATTAAATTAAAATCTGAATCCATCAGTTCCTCAGAAACTATTAGTTCTATCGAAAAGTAATGGGTACACTGTTTATGGGGAATTTCATTATCTTTTACTTGCTATAAATCGTATTAAGATATACCTGATTAAGTAAAAAAAATGAACTACATTTTGTGAATGACCGAGCGATTATACTTTGGACAATTCCATGCTGTTTCGACAAGTTGGCTGCAGACGGACAGGGGTGTTAGGTGAGTGGGTTAAAAGGGAATAGGGGGTTTGTATAGTGTAGGGTATCTTCACATGCAAGAACATATATGGAATCTGTCGGAATCGATTCTGGATAAATAGGAGTTTAACCTGCTACAATCTCCAGAACGTAGTTGAGCCAAAATTAGGGTGGTGGTTGGACTCCGATAACGGCATTCGAGGATCAGGAGTTTAGAAAGGGGGTAAGAGACTCCCATTAGTGGCAATAGTGGCATCCGGTGTCCATTTTTGTCTTAAGCCAGTCTTATTACAGCGTTCGACACAATTCTCGGTTCTTTCTACGTTAATAAGAGAGAGAAAAAAAAATAGTTTTCCCATCAAAGTGTGTGTTTTATAGAAACCAAAGCAATTTTCTGAAAGTTTGAGAAAAAATACGAATTTTTGCTGAATTCAAAACTGGATATTCTTAGTGACATTCTTATGTTTTTATGGACTTTCTGATATTAAACCGAAACTATGTATTTCTACTATCTAACTATCTCTCACTCAAAAAAGATATTTCAAAGCTAAGAATGGATAATTTGGTACTCTTCTATGCCTGGGCGTTCCTTTCTTCGACAGCCTGGGGCAGTGCGCCAACCTCAACCCAATCAATCTCCTCCATTATATCAACAGCTCCGGCTGGTTGTAGATATCTGCCTGCTAGAGGTCTCATAATGGTATCAAGACGGCGCTTTAGTGCTACTTGAGGAGTGCCAGACTGGCACTTCAACCATTTCACCTACCTACCTTAAGACAACTAGCAGAAAATATTAATTCATCTAATATAAAAAGGAACTCGTTAATTGTACTTTTGTGTAAAGTAATATTTTTTTATTCATGATAAAAAATTGTCAATTTTATTCAAACCAGCTCATTTGCTTTCTTTCACCGTGTACATTGTGATGTCAGCATAAAATAAAATGGCGAAAAGTCGTCCCATTCGAACTGTAGTCGTATGCTTCTAGCTTCAAATAGGTAAATGTCGGCTGTTCAACGCAGTTCATCCTTTTCTTTTCAATTTTCTTCGGATGTGACATTCCAATGTACAAAATGTGGTTTTTGGTATAGCGCCATCAGCTTAAATGAATGCGCCTTGAAGACAATATTTTTTTTTTGAATATATTTGGCTCAATGTGTCCTATGCAGAAGCTGCAACTTGAATGTTTTCATATTAAAAATTTAGGGAAATATTTTAACGAATAACATTTCACAATTTTCTCACTCAAAATTGCACAACGCCGACTACAAGCGTATTTTTTTATAGAACCAATCAAACCAAAACATGTGATGATTGAGAAAATTCTAAATTTGACTACCGACTATTAGGAAGATCTTAAAGTACTGTTGGAAGCTTTCAAAGTGAAGATTTTTTTATAGAATTTGGGCACTGTAGGCATCTTTGCTCTGTCTAACGTGCTGTCGCTCGCAACACTTTCAGTATAGCACTTTTGGGAACCTCTGGACTATAAATATACGTGCGATATTACTCCATACATGGGCACATATATACATAGATATACGTTATTTAATTTGCGTTATGTTATCAAAATAATCTATCGACTATATGGTTAGATTTAAGAGTATCTACTCAAGACATAAGATTTATTTGTGGAAAATAAAGGTATGCACATACATATGCGAATGTGTGTGCATATCTACGTTTATACGTAAACGTTTTGATATTGAATTTGTCTTGAGTTAAGTGGCAGCGGTGGCTATAAAAGTTACCACCAAATATGGATTGATTGCAGTTTATTTCCATAAATTCGCGCGATAAGTCGGATTACGGTTAAATCCTCGTACAGCGGCCATAACGATTAAGTGCTGAAATCACAAAGGAAATGGCAGCGCGGCATACATTTGCGGCGTTGTCGCTAATATTAGCTGTATTTGTACATAATTCTTATGCTACTGAGTCGTCAACAGCTTTGGCTCTCTCAGGATCACCCTTCAAAAGTGATCTCTCGTATCTGTTTTACAAAGATGGTGCAAGCATTGGCGCTACAGCATTAAATATCACATCAAGGGCCTACGATGATTCGCAGTGCCTGAAGGATATCGACCGTATATCGGCTGCGCTTGACGAATATTATGAATGGGCTATCGAGTGTAAGTGTAAATGAATTCGGGTACTCTTAAGTATATTTAAGAAAGATGTGAATATTGCGTTCGAGGGATCAACAGTCAAACATAAAAAAACTCCCACTTCAACACACTTTTAGGAAACGCAAAAAAAATGAAAACAGTTGTGAGCAAAAATTAAAAAAAAATTCTTGTCTACTCAAAAGGCAAAGTTCTATTATTCTTTGATGAAAAAACCACGCAACATTGAAAAAGAGAAACAAGAGCTGTATCTTCCAATAAGTGAAGCAAAACTATCGATCATTAGTGGCTCCATAGATTGTTTCAGTGAATTTGGAAATAAAATAGCGACAGTGAAATTAGGGGCACTCGAAAAATGTTAATAGTGTTCAACTAGATAGAGATTGCCAAAAATGAATTACAAAATATGTTTTGAAAAGATATTCTTCTAATTGTTTTAGCATTCAATAAAAAATTGACATTTCTGCATTAAAAAAACAAGAAATAAAGCAGCCGGTGAATTATTTAAGTCTTTAGATTATTTCAATATAAATGATGACTTGCGGAATATATTTAGCAAAAGATAGATACAAATATTTCTAAAATTGTGGCATAGGCTTAATGTAAGACTTATTTCATTTGTTGCTCAAAAAACGGTTTACAATCATAATTTTCAGTAAATCGATAAAAATGTTTAGAGTTACTTAACTTCTATGAAAAGTTATAACTTATTGGATACGATACTTATAGTAGATAACCTAATTCGAACAAAACCTCAAATTCGAACATGAGGAAAATCGAAACGCTTTGAAAAAAATTCTATAATCATTATGAACATTGTATGTTTTGTTTTACGTAACAGGAGTGCTAAGGAGTGTTTTTCACTAAATATCTCAATTTCGAAAAAAATTAAGTTACGAGGTTAACACAAAAAGGGGACGATTTGCAGGTGAAATTTTTTTAAATAGATTCCAAAGTATGCATAAAACTAGCAACAAAGCGGCAAATCAAATGTAAATAAATAAAAAAGTTTTTTACAATCGATACCGTCGGCTATTTACAGCAGTAGTATGCATTTCATAGATTTTTGAAAACTACTTTGCTTTTCGCTCACAATGCCGCCCCGAAATTAAGTTAATCTGCGGTGAACGGTAGCCAGCGATTGTGAAGGGTTTTCATAATATTTGCTAAGCTTTTGTGTCTTTAACGAGTACGTGAAATTCACTTTTTTCGCAGACACCTATTTCAAATGCCTCTCACAACAATTACTATTAGTGTGCGTTCTTTTTTTAATAATTTTATTGACAAGCAATATTTTGATTTTTATGTGGTGAGACCATCTGTTCTAATTTTCAGAAGCTTTTTGATCCATTTTCCTATTTACGAGCCTTTTCAAACTAAAAAAAATCTATTTGTTATTAATATTTTAGCAGTTTAGTCCACGGAGTACACGGTGAGCCAGCCATTGACAATATGATTATTTGACAAATTTATATGTAAAGTTAATGATAATTTTCAGCCAATACATGCAAACGAATTGTCAAATAAGTACGTACCCTAAGCAAACCGCTATTCGAGATCCTCTTAAACCGCACAGACTAGATATAGTCATGCTGTAAATAACTGGTAAACAAGTTGATAACGACCAATCACCACTTAAACCAACCAAGTACATTTTTTTCTTTGCTTTGACTATTTGGCTCACTGCGGTCTAGTCAAATTGTAAAATGTACGACGGTTGCTAACATTAACGTTAACGTTTCTGGCCTTGGGCACTTCTAATGTTGTCAGGCGCCTTTTGACATTTCCATTGGAGAGTTTGACATATTTCACTATACGTGCACTTAGAACGTTTTAATGTGTGGGTCATAATGTGTGTTTACAATGGATTTGAAAATTTAATTAATTTCAATCTCGGCAAAAAATTTAGTTAAACCGTGAATATTTTCGTTAAATTATTTTTCACAATTTTCGACATGGATGCAGTGATGAACTAAAATCATTATACGACGAGCAAGCATCATGCTTTAGGACTATAAAAAACTGGTACAATGAAATTTCTCTTGGTCACTTTTCACTCATCGCTGAATTCTGGGAAGGTCGTCCAACATCAGTTGTGCTGTGTATTGTGCCATAAAATATCGATGCTGTGTGCGAAATGATTGTGCAAGATCGTCATGTCACATGCCAATAGATGGAGGCATCTGCGAGCATTAGTATGACGAACATCAATAAGATTTTACTTGATCACCTTGTGGTAAAAAAGTTATGTACGCGTTGCATCCCACACAATTGCAAAGTGGATTGTACAAAGTGCTTAGAAAATTTATTGAAAGCGAATGCAAAAATGTACTATATGTGTGGGTAATATTTTGAAAAACATTAAAGCTGTTTTCAATCAAAACGTTCATTTTGACATTGTTGGCCCAGAAATGTAAATAGTAGCCCTCGTATATACAAAAGCCGTCTTAAAGTTGTAAGCTATTGTTTTTACTCAATCCACATGCATTATTCGAGGGGTGCCTTTTATATTTCGGGATTTGGCAACCCTGGTGTTGCAATCTGGCAACTGACAGCTGTATCGCAAAGTTTGACATTTTTTGGCTTTTACGTACTCAGAACGTTTTGAAATACCAGCGCTATTTGTGTTGTTTACAGTAACTTAAAAGATTCATCTCGATCCAAAAATGGAATTAAATCGTGAACATTTTTGTGCGATTCATTTTTACAACTTTCGACGTGGATTAACTCAGCAACATTGCATGGATGAACTTAATTCATTTTTTGGCGATGAAGCTCCATCAAGGACCAGTGTTTATCGATGGTATGGTGAATTCAATCGTGGTCGTAGTTCACTCCAAGACGAATTTCGTGAAGCTCGTCCAAAATCAGTTGTTGTTCCGAAAACCATTGATTCTGTGCGCGAACTGATATTGCAAGATCGTCATGTGACCTATCGTGAGATTGAGACAATCTTAGGCATTAGTGGGACCAGCATACATTCAATATTGCATAAACATTTGACTATCAAAAAAATTTGTTCGCCTTGGATCCCACACAATTTGTCAATCGCTCAAAAAAAGGTTCGTGTCGATTGGTCGAAGGAAATGCTCAAAAAATACGATCGCGGGGCTTCGAAACATCTATGACATCGTGACAGGTGATGAATCATGGATTTAGGCGTATGAGCCCGAAAGTAAACAGCAGTCGACTGTATGGGTGTTTCAAGATGAGCCAAATCCAACAAAAGTTGTTCGCGCACGAAGCACTTCCAAGCAAATGGTCGCCTGTTTTTTCGGAAAAACGGGACATGTCGCAACCGTACCACTAGAACAACGCAGAACAGTAAATTCTGAGTGGTACACAACCATTTGTTTGCCAGTTGTCTTCCAAGAAATTAGGAAAACCAATCGCCAAAGACGGGTCACCCTTCACCAGGACAATGCGAGCTCTCACACATCGGCTCAAACAACTGCATTTTTGAGCACCCAAAACATCGAATTAATGGGTCATCCGCCATATAGTCCTGACTTGGCACCGAATGACTTCTTTTTATTCCTGTACGTAAAAAACAAACTGAGAGGTCAACGTTTTTAGACACCTAAAGAAGCGGTTCAGAATGCAGAGTGGCAAAAGTGCTTCGACAATTGGTTTAAACGCATGCAAAAGTGTATAGATCTTCATGGAGAATATTTTGAAAAACAATAAAGTGATTTTCGATTATTAAAATTTGTTTTTGTTCTCTAATCCCGACACATAAAAGGCACCCCTCGTATTTACAAATATACCCGTTATTTACATTTAACTAATGGAATTTTCGAGTGCGTAGGCTCGAATCTCCGTGCATGAAACAGCAAAATAATAGAAAAAGTTTTTTCTAACAGCGGTAGAACCTCTGCAGGCAATGACAAACGTCTGAATGTATTTCTGCCATGAAGCAGCTTCTCATAAAAAACCATTTGCCATTCGGAGTCCGCTCCATCCATTTGTGTAACAACATTAAAACACACGTCACAAAATAGGAAGAGGAGCTCAGCCAAACACCTTACAGAAGTGTACGCATCATTTATTTATTTATTTTTATTTTTTGTTGAAATGAAATTTGACTGAATATAAAAAAGGAAGCACCGAAGGCTCTAGTAGCCAGTGTGCTAATTAAGTTAGGGCTATTCTGCATATATCCCCTATAAATAATAATAATAATAAAAATAAAGGAATTTTCAAAAATCAGGTTTGACCCTTCAGTCGGATATTTTTGACTGGGAAAGTAAGGTCTATTTAAACACGCACTTATTTTACAATTTAGCGTGATCAATAAATCTAATAATAATCTAATATATAATCTTTAATCACTTTCACAATTTCGGCACACACGGCCTTCTTAAAATAAGCCATATGCGGATAATCTTCTTTCCGTATAATACTTGATCGTAAATATTATTTTTATTTTTAATTTCCAAATGTCTTGTCCGAGTTTGATATCTAAATCCCTAGAATTCAAGTAGTTATTCATAAATCTCAACTATTTTGGATTTATTATTCAGCTCAAAGATAGTATAGAAGTAGTATGCAGCTTATCACTACCATTACATATGTATGTATGTATGTGGTAGCTGCGAATATTTTGGGAAAAACTACTGTAAATCACAATCCAATCATAAAAAGTCATAAAAACTGTAGATAGAAACAGTGTGTGCTATGATGCAATCATAAAAATGTAGACATACCTACATGCATACATATGCGGCTGCCGGTAGAAATAATTTCATTAACAGAAGCAACGGTATATTCATTGCATAACAAAGCGTTGCGGTTTTTAGCTTTTGATTAGACTCGGTTGAGTTATAAAAGTATTTGTGTTAGCAGCAAAGTTCAGTAATTGATTATCGGTTGATAAGTAATTGTTCTTTTATTGTTCTTTAAAATCTTCATTTGATTCTTTTTATTCGTTTTTCTTTTTTGTTTTGTCGTCATTACTGATTTGATTTGAGAATATTCAGAAAATCTAAAAGAAAATATCGAAAAATCAAAAAAAAAAACACAAATTGGTTTCTTATGCGGAAATTTTCTGTGAAAATGCACTTAACACCACCAATGATCATGGCTCAATTATTGAAGGTTTGCTTGTGGCATTTAGAGACATTAGATAGACATTCGACTTTTGGTACTCCCTTACAAGAGGTTGCACTTAAGAAGGGTGAAGAAAGTGGAAAAATTGCATTTCTTTTGGTAAAATAGGTGGCAAAAAAGATTGTTTTTTTTACTTAAATGGAAACAAACTGCGAAGGGTTTAAAAAATAAATTCAATTTGAATACAAATAATATATTTTATGGGCCGCCGTAGCTGAGTGGGTTAGAGTGTGACTGCCATTCGGAATTCAGAGAGAACGTAGGTTCGAATCTTTGTGAAAGACCGAAATTAAGAAGAAAAAAAAAGGTTCTAATAGCGGTCGCCCCTCGGCAGACAACGGCAGACCTCCAGTGTATTTCTGCCATGAAAAAGCTCCTCATAAAATATATCTGCTTTGAACACTCCATCCACCCATTACAAACATGTTCCGTCAATCGAAGCCTTCTTTTAATGAAGCCTGCAACCCTTCTCCCTAATTTAGATTTTTGTTAAATTCTAGCTCGTTGTAAAACCGTAATTCCTTCAAATCACCCCAACATCAGAAAGAAAGCGTTTTAAATTCTCCATTGATGTGTAAGTTATCGAATACACTCGGTTTCATCAGTTTACACGTTACCACGAGCAGCAGAATTTGCAGTGTTGCGGGCTGTGATTACTTACTGATTGCTGAATATACTTTTCTTCCGAATATACATATGTATTTTTAGCAACCTTTCCTACAAAGTACTTCCGCAACATATATTTAAAATACACCGGTCTTGGATGGTCAAAGTCTTCATTTTTCTATCTTGATTTAAGCGATATGTCATAATGTATTTTGTACCGTACTGGGCCTGGACATACTGAGCAAGTTCTTGCTCATAAGCACACCCTTTTGAAAGCGAAATGTTTTCTTACAAATTTTACTTTTCCTCTACTTTTACACAAAATTTGTAGAGTTAGCAACCCAGTGCCGCTTTGACTGCCTTTAATTATTGAATCATGATCAATGATATTTCTATTTCAGCAATGAGTAATAGGGTAGTTCAAATGAAAAAAGTTTAAAATGCTGGAAAAAATTGAAATGTTAAGCACCCCTGGTACCACAAACAGCTCGAGTTTGGTCTTGGCCAACCTGACTCTTCTACACACGGTACAGGCATCCATTCTTAAAGTACAAACTTTGCCACTTTGCCCAATACGCTGTCCGAAGGCTATCACCAGCTATATCTTGCCAGTACGACCGCGCTCCACCATTTTTGCTTTTTATGACCATGTCAAGGTCCACGTCGTACCACTGGTTCTCTTGAATCCCCTTCGTAGTCCAGTTATGTTCTGGTAGCACATCCATCAATCTCAAATCTATTACATGTTTGTTGCTATCCACTCGACAGCAACGCTTGTTTGCTAGTCAGCACGGACATCGTGACAAAGCATCGTCATTTCCATAGCTGCTTCGTTTACGATGTTCAATCATGAAATTATAACTTTGCAGTCGCTTTATCTATCGCACTATCTGTCCTTCTGGATTCTTAAATTGAACTAACCATCGTAGAGCTGCATGATCTGTCCTCTACTCAGTAGAAATTCTTGCCCGAAGTAGTGTTTCGGAAAATACTTTTGCTTCGTACTACGCAATAGTTTCTTACTTGTTTTGGTAATACCTTGTTGTAATAAGCGATTACTCTGTGCTAGCGTCTGTGTCCACCACAAACTTCTGTCCAGTAACGGAGTACGACAGATTAGGCGCTGTACACAATTGCTTCTTCAGCTGCACGAAAGCCTTATCTTGCTCGACATGCCACTAAAACCTTGATTTTTCTTTGTTAGTTCCTGAAAGCTCTTAGCGATGTCGGCAAAAAGCGACTATAATATTTGTATATACCCAAAAATCTGAGTAGTAGTTCATGCAAATTTTGCGGTCGCAGCCACTCTCTCCAAATTTTTCTTCATCATTTTGTACTTATATTCCTTTCGTAGTCGTCTTATGACCTAGGCATTTAACCGCTCTTCGGAGAAACGAGCGTTTTCCATAATTCAGTCTCAAACCAACTGTCTGCAGGCGCCGAAATACTATTCCAAGCTTTACCAAGTGATCTTCAAAACTCTTTTCCATCCCTGTAATGTCATCGAGTTACACCAAACAGGTATTCCTTCCAAACAGCCCTTCCAGTATAAGTTCTATAAGGCATTCAAAAGTAAGAAATGCGTTACATAGGTCAAACGGCACCACTGTAAACTGCCATAGATCATCACCAACGTTAAGCACAGTTTCCTTTTCGTCCTCGCTTCCGAGCTCCACTTGCCAACAATCACTTTGAAGGTCGAATAGTGTGTCGGCTCTCTTTCTAACCATTCTAGGGGCGTTAGATAAATTGAGCAATCTAACGGATATTTTTCCATCTTTAGGCTTCAAAGAATGCCCGATTAAAATGTTGCACTTTGTTGGTTTTGGATGATCTGTTTCTATAACTGACAATCGCTTCGTCCCATCATCCCCATCTAACTCATATAATCGCTTCTGAATTGGCTGGAGTCCTTGGGCGACGGTTCCCACTTACTCTTCACACGCATTTATGTGTCACCACCTTTCTTCGCAAGTCAAGTGTGAAACCAAGTCATGAAATCCTCGCCAATGATCATATCAGCATGCCTTATCTTAAGTATATCGCATGTTGCTGTTCTCAACTGCACACCCTTTAGCAGCACGTAATTTCCCACTTACTTGCAAATGCGACGTTCCGGTGTCCATCGACAACATTTACGCCTTGTTATCCATTATTCCTTAAATGTTCAAATTATCTGACTTTCGTTGCATCCGTTGCGTTTGAGAGTCCGGGCATGCACCTATGCACTGACACGTTTTAGTTCAATGAGAAATTTTGCTCAGCCGTTTCTTCTCCTTTCGGAGGTGATAATGATTTAGTACGCTTCCAGCGCAGTCTTCAATCACGGGCCATATATCTGACCTTTTCGCAAACCTAGCAGTTGGTTTTAAAATTTGCTACTGGAGGCTTACGCAGCTAGTTTGTTGTTCTTCTGTGCGGCTGAAATCTACTCTGCGCACTTTCGAAGTAGCAACTCCTGTAACTCCTGTCCAAGCCACCTCATACGTCAGAGCATGCGTAACAGTTTCGGTGAATGCTGGCTTACTCATTCGTCACTGGTTGCTCACTTACTCACAAATTAATGCCTAGTCAGAAAGTTCTGTCAGCTCCAGCTTCTTCTTTAATTAGTCAACCCTCAGCTGTTCCATTTTAACTATTTTTAATATGTTTCAAATTGGTTACAATTTCTTTTAAATATTTTAATTCCAGTAATCCCACCGCTGTTACCAATTGTTACGAAATTTATGAAAGTGAATCGGGTCCGTTTCTTAACAAAACAGCAAACAAATTCTCAATCTATGAAAATATTTTTTTCTGTTTCCAATTTCTAAAACTATTGAGACCTGTTTTTATAAATTCATTTCACATCAACAGCGCTTTCGCCGCAATATTATCTTATGTTTTCTCAATACAAACACTTTACATTTACACACTTCATTCCCCTTCATTACAGTTACCGACACATGGGGTCGTCTGCCCGTCGGCCTTATGTGGGGCCATGCATTGAGCTTTGGCGCTTATGAAGAATGTATAGCGGCGTCTTGGCAGTTCACCCAAAACGATGAAGTGCGAGGTCAGTACTGTCTGGCAAGTGTGCCCATCAAAAAATATATGGACGAAATCAAGCCACGAACTCAAGTCACCAGCCAAGCTCGAATCAGTTATAAATATAAAACACCAGAAGCATACGAATTGGGTATCTGTATACCGAGCTCTTGCTCTGCTGAATTGGGTAATAAAATATTGACTGGTGTTATGAACAAAAACTACGATTCCAACATCACTTCAACAATGCTATCTGAAACGTATTGCAAACATGAAGAACCAGTGAAATTGCGTCCCATCGACATCTTTGCTATGTGAGTGGCATAAATATCAAACTGAAAAATAACTATTATAATAAATGACTGATAAAATATCTTAAATGTTTTCCAGTGTTTTCTTCAGTTTCATTGTATTATGCATGTTGGCGAGCAGTGTCTACGATTATGTGCAAACGAAAAATAATGGTAAGTTAAGCAACACTTTCGGAAGCTTTACTTGAAAAGTTTTGGCCATTTTTATGTTTCTATATTTTTTATGAAAATATGGATCAAACTTTGTCCAAATTAAAAAAAAAAAATCAACAAATTTTTATCAAAAGTTCACACGATTTAAGAAGAATATTTAGAAAATTTTCGAATATACATTTTTATAGTCCAGTAAATTTTGACATAAAGATTGTAAGTGCAAGTTTCCAGCTCAAAAATCACGTTGTTTATTGTTTTTTTTTTTAATTTTTTTTTTATTTTGCTGACAGTGCTGTTGGATATTTTCTTCCATATAAAAAAATGTTGGGCATTCGTTATATGAGTATGAAGAAAATACACAAGACCGCCAGCAAAAAAAAAATGTCAAAAATCATACCAAAATTCAGTGGGGTATAGAGCTGCGTACTCAACATTGCTCTAAAATTCTGATTAAAAAGTGTGAAAGTGTGAAGCCAAAAATTTGTTGAATTTTTTCAAGTTTGGACAAAATTTGAAGCTTGCGTTTTTTACGAGAATGAAATTTCTTTGCATACAAATTTTTTTAAAATTAAATATGAAACATGTAAAGTGCCAAAACTTTTTTAACACAGTGCACTTGTTGCAAAATATTCATGAACTCATTCCACTTTTATTTCAGCACCCAAAAAACCACTGCTGGTAGCTTTCTCCGTAATTACCAATGCTCAAAAGATTTTCACAGTTAAGAAGTCCAATAATCCCAATGTTATACAGTGTCTCAACGGTTTGCGTTGTTTCTCGATGATGTGGGTCGTTTTTGGCCATGGTTACATGACTTTCTACGAGCTGCCTCATATTAACAGGGATAAAGTCTATACCGTATGTGATTCAAATAATTTTACTATGTTTGAATTATGGAAATTATAAACATTACTTTTTTTCACTTACAGTGGATTGAAACTCCGTATTCGTTGTTAGTCCAAAATGCTACTCTTTGTGTGGACACATTCTTCTTCATGTCAGGTTTATTGATGTTGTGGGGCGCTTTCCGCGAAATGGAGCGCACGTAAGTACTTATATTCGGAATTATCCAATTATTTCGCATGAAGAAACCTAAAAAAAAATGTCTCCCCAACTAAATTAGTAAAGGCAAACTGAACATAGGTATGATGTACTTCCATCGTTATATTCGTTTGACACCCGTTGTGGCGGTTGTTATCCTATACATTTTGTCGTTATACAAATATTCGGGTCATGGACCGATGTGGATGAAGATTGGCACACAAGACGCACGTTGTTCAGATACTTGGTGGGCAACTCTGTTGTATGTACAGAACTATGTTTTCCCCAAGAAGATTGTAAGTATTCTTATATACAACTCTCATACTACTTAACTTACACTCGTATGCATGTACAAATTAATTTTCTTATTGTTTTTATAATTGGTTTTAGTGTATCAGTCAATCGTGGTACTTAGCTGTGGATACACAACTTTATGTCTTGTCACCACTCTTCCTTATTCCCCTATGGAAATGGGGCAAAAAAGCGCTCGCTCCAATTATTGTTGTCGGTCTTCTTTGCATGGGTTGCACTTTCGCCACATTCATGAAATGGAAGTTTACTCTGTTCCGCGTCGATGATGATAATGTAGACGATCGTCAACGTTTGACATACTATCCCACGCATACTCGTGTACCCACGTGGTTAATTGGTGTCATTTTCGGTTACTTTTTGTACACCAAGAATCGTGGTAGGCAAATACCGTTAGCCAAAAAATGGGTCATCACTGGCTGGGTGTTGGCATTTGGTGTAATGTTGGCCGATTTATGGGGTCCTTATTGGCGTATACTACCAGAAAATCCGAGCGCGCCCATTATCGAAGGTGCATTTTACGAGCCCTTAAGTCGTGCCTATTGGGCTGTGGCTATCGGCTGGATTGTGTGGGCCTGCTATAATGGCCATGGAGGTATAATCAACGATTTCCTCTCTTGGGGCTTCTTCACAGGCTTCAGTCGTCTCACATACTGTATGTATGTTACCCATAGAATTGTGCAGCTGGTTAATGGTGGACGCATTCAAACCGATACCCACTTTGGCGACTATGAAATGGCAAGTAGTTGATGGGGTTGAGATGTGAGGCAAATAAAATTATAACATTTTAAATTATTGATTTACAGATCCTTCGCTGGTGGCACGATTTTGGTATTTCTCTAACTATTTCCATTTTCGCCACGCTGGCATTCGAGGCGCCGATTTTGGGTATCGAAAAGGCAATTTTTGGACACGGCTCTAGTACACCGGCTCCCAAAAAGATAGAACCAACCTCTACCCCAGCTTCCGTTCCCGTTCCAGCTGCAGTCGATGCTGAGGCAACAGTTATCGAAACGAATATACCTGAAGTGACTAAAGCTTAATACAATCAGCTGTATTGTAGTTTCTCTACTCGAGTATGCTGATTAGTTCAGATAGATATTAGCCCAAGGGCATATTAAAATTTAATTGATAACACAAACAAAGAACATCGTATTGTATACGGTGTGTTTAATGTTATAGACGATAGTAAGAATAATTTAATAAATTGTTTTTACTTAACATGAAAGAATTACGTATTTTTAAACGAAACTGCTTAAGATTATGTAGGTATTCAAAAATGTGTTACAGAATTTTATAATTTGTATTTAGCACACGTCGGTATGTTCTTCTCAACGATATATGATATACGATATGCTGGCGCCAACCTACGAGGGGGGTTCAATACGTACTCATGTTAGAAATTAAGGCACCATTTTCTCAAATTTTTTTTTTATTTTTCAACATAGTCCCCTTTTAGAAGATACAATTCTCCCAACGCTCTGCCCATTTTTTTAACCACTCCAAAAAATAGGATTTGTCGAACTCTCCAAAACTCTCCAACGCCTCTGACTCGGCGATGACTTCCTCGTTCGCACTATTTTTTTCCCCGCGAGCCATTTGAAAGGAAAGAACAAAAAGTCACAGGGAGCCAGATAGGGTGAGTATGGGGGTAGTAATTCATAACTCATTTCACGCAGTTTGGCGGCGACAACTCCGGACGAGCGGCTGAATGCGACAGTGTCTGCTTCAATTCATTGTGAAAGCGGTCCAATAACTCACTGAAGTATTGTCCAATGATCGTTCATCCTTTTTCTAAAAAATCCACGCGAGTGACGCTGTTCGCATCCCAAAAAATCGTCGCCATGACACTTTCTGGCCGATGGGAGCCTTCTCTGGAGCAGATTCACCGAGAGAAATCCATTGTTTTGACTGTTGCTTAGTTTCTGGTGTGTAATGATGAATCCAGGTTTTATCAGCGGTGGCAACTCGATCCAAAAATTCCATCGGATCGCGCTTAAATTGCTCCAAACACTGCGTCGAAGTTAACAGCCGCATTCGCTTCTTGTGGTTTGTGATCAATCGCGGCACCCATCGGACCGACAATTTTTTCACCGCCAACTTATCATGTAAAATATTAATTGCCATTCCGGTCGACACCCCTATGACTTCTGTTATTTCGCGCACATTCGTTCGTCGATCAGCGAGAATTATATCGTGGACTTCTTGAATGATTTCCTCGGTAACCATGTTTGCTGGGAGTTCTAGTCGCTCCTGATGAAAAGCGAATGTTCGCCAAGGTTTAAATTCGTTGATACAATATCTAACTGTGGTCATAGATGGCAAAGCATCCCCATAGACGATCCAACTTTACTCTTATCTCCTCGAATTTTTTCCCATCCAAAAACAAAAAGCGAATTACTGAACAACACTGCTCTTTTTCGATCTTAGCGAAAATCACAAAACACGTCTTACTCGAATAGCTGCCAAATCCAAGCTAACCTATCAATCAGTCTGAAATTTATTTTGACGTCGTTTGATAGATGGCAGCACGCGATGCTATCACCAACTTCGTTCAGGAATGCCCTCTGTTATCAAACACCGGTACTTATTGAACCACCCTCGTACTTCGAAGACTGTTGTGTTGCAAGATTAATAAATTACACTATCTGACAAAAACAAAAAACAAAAAAACAAAAACTGCAGAAACTTTTCTTGAGGCTTAGCACAAGACGGAAGTCCAGTAAAATTTAAGGAAAATTCTATGGCAGAAAAATGTCATATTTAACCATAACATAACAAATTTTCATTTCATTTCGTAATCAATAAACAATAAATATTTGATAAATACAAAATAACTAAATAACAAAAAGTACTTGATAAACATTACAGCAATTGGCTAACGAGAAAATTTAAAAAACCTGCTTAGAAGAAGAGAAATCAAATTCTATGGAGGAAGAATAAGAATAAGCAATCGACCTAGCGCTCTCTTTAAAGGAGCATTAATGATATAAACCCGAAATCGCATCAAATTCAAAACACAACACCAAAAAAGTACGCCTGCGTCTAAGGACAAAATATTCATTAATATACAGCGAATAAGACTGGGTGGGTGCTGCATATTTTATTGAACGAACAAAGCGTGAAAAACCTTCTAAACAGAATCTAATCTTTTAATACAATATGAGAAAGTATCCAAATAAATACTACCTTTTCCAATCTAAATCGAAAAAGGGACAAATAGAAAACGACGAACAATTACGACGAATACAGGTCTACATCGCAAACAATTTAGAAATGATAAAACTGATTTGAGTAGTGAAGCAAAGTTTAGTAAAAAAACAAAGCGATTCTTTTTTCATCATATGACTTCGGTGGGACAATGAAGAAACATTGAAACGTAGGAATAGTGTAGGATATACAATACTATTTACGAACGATAAACGACTACGCACACACCAATTACAAAACTTAACAAGCTCAGTTTGAAGAACACACGAATTTTCCAGGCCTTTAATTTCATAATTGATTTTAAGGGGATTTGCAAACAACAAGAAACTAAAAAAACAAGACGTAATATCTTTAATAAATTCCAATTTGATTTCAGAAAGAAATTTTCATGCGAACCTGTAATAGACTACCTAAAAAACGAGTGGAAAAGACATTTTTAAGACAGTAAATTTGACAAATATATTGACGCAGGCGTTGTTTTCTTGTAATTTGCAAAAGAAAGCAAAACCTAATCATACAAGAGCACGCAATTTGGAGAAATCTATTTTATTTGGAAGCTTAGTAAGTGTTACTAAAATATTGGGGAATAAGTTCATAGCGTTTTCATATTTTCTGTATTTTATGAAACAACGATTTGTTTGCTGATTGGCAAAGAGTAGGTATTCATTTTATAGAATTATTTCTGCTCTAAAAAACTGTGCTAACTGTAGTTTAGAGTTATTTAACTTTTTATTAGTTTTGAAGCTTAGAAATGGAATACCTGCTCTTCTCTGCTTTTCATCGCGGTCAAAAAGCTATCAAAGCGGCCCAGGACATTTGCGACGGGTATGGAGAAGGTGTCATAGGCGAGTCTACAGCACGGAAATGGTTTACAAAGTTAAAAAATGGCGACTTTGACGTCGATAACACGTCCCGATTTTTTGAATTCGACTTCGAAATATGTCTCAAATCACTTTTGAAGGAAGTCGGGAATTTGTGGAAAAAATGAACTGTGATTATAAAACGATTCTTAATCACCTTCATTCGATGGAATTTACCGAAAAATTCGTAGCCTAGGTACCTCATGAGTTCAACGAGAAAACCAACTTGCTTCTCAGCATTTGGCCCACCATCGAGCAACAGGCGATCGATCATAAGCAGCGATTTTTGTACCGAATCGTCACGGGAGATGCCAAATGGTGCCTATACATCAATATGTAGCAAAGAAAGGAGTGGGTGGCTCCAGGCGATCATGATATGTGTTTGGTGGGACTGGGAGGGCATGGTGCGCTGGGAAATGCTCTAATCAAAATTCATTTTATTCCAGGCTTATCGTTCTTACAAACTTCTCTCAATTCGACGAAGTCATTGCTTTGAGAGAACATCCAAACGAAGCGAGAGAAAGAATAAAAAGTATTAAATAATTAATAAAGCATCGTAGTCGTCTATGTAGTCATCAACAAATATTAAATTTACTATGATAATTAACAAATTAAAAAATAAATAATAATATCAAAAATGTGTAGAATTCTCTTAACTCCTGTCATTCGCATAAATTCTGTTGCGATATTGTTGTTGCAGCAGGCAATGTAGGCCGTTTATCGGCCTTAGGTATGTTGCGTGGCAACAGGTAACTTTCAATATCAGCAACTGGCGCCTCAACAGCCAAATAAACACAAACTGATACAAATAACGTAATACCGAAATTGCTCCAAAAGCTCAAAATCTGAAATCAGTTGAAGGAAATAAATAATTGTGCATAAATAATTTATATGTAATATGTAAATCCATTTCCCTCTTACCACATCATAATCTGAAAAGTATGTATTCGTTTTGATAAGCGACGCATTAATGGTAATTACAATCAAATGCCAAATATACATGCTGTAGGAGAGCTTCGAAATCGGTTGCCAAAATGTCCACGAGAGAAAGCTGTTGATTATACCGCCATAACCATTCACACAGGCATACACCACCCAACATATGGCCAATGGCCACGCCACACGCCCGAAAGCCAAGTAAAAGGCGCTTTCGAGTACGGTGGGGCCGCCTGTGCTAGGCAGCGTTTTTGGATACCAGGCAAATACCAAAGTGAAAATCGTGACGAGCGAAATAAGCCAACCAACGGCAACTAACCACTTAAAATAAAATTATTGCTTTAAGCTAAATTAACGTGTAAAATTGGCCTTTCAAATACTTTACTTTTGGGATTTTAGCAATGCGGCCATTGTTGCGATGCAAGTAGTAACCAAAAATTAGTCCGACTATCCAAGCAGAGCATCTGGTATGGGTTGAGTAGTAAATTTTCGGCATTGCTTCACTATTCACACCATAATTTCTAAATTACATTTTAATATTAAATTGTTGCATAAATTGTTTTCAGAAAGCAAAAAGTTTAATTTACCGTGCAATATCGTAAATTGTATACTGATTTATTATTATGATCGTAAACAAGCAAGCAACCAGTAGTAAGCCCAAAGTTATGGTGGCAGCTATACCAATTTTTCTCCATTTCCAGATAAGAATTAGAAATATGGGCGACAGGAAAAATAATTGAGTATCCACTGCCAAATACCAGGCATGTCCCAGACACTAAAAATAAAATAAGTTAAATCAGTGGTAATTTTAAAAATTAAACCAATGTTTTCCAAATAGTTATAAAAAGTTATAATGCTTATGATTTTATACAATATTAATGGGCTTAAATTTTATTATCGTATAACTTTATTACAGTTTTTTCGTAAACAAATCGCTGTCATGAGCCCGGTTACGTCAGCCAATCAACGGTTTCCTTCATAATCGGTTTGATCTTAGCCCCATCTCTAAAAATCATTTCACCATAGATTAAAAGTCTGATGTTCGCCACACTTCTTTATTCTGCACCTGTATATGTTCTAACTATTTTGTGCTGTGTAGTAAAAAAGAAAGTGTGTGGTAGTTCACGGAACCCGCACGATTGAAGTGAAACTTCTTTTATCAACAAATCAATAATTTTACTATTATTTCAATATAATGCATGCAGAAGTCATGGAAAGCATGGAATGTAATTTTATTAAACAGAATTATTTATTTATTTTAATATAAAAAGAAATGAATTTATTGTACTCAATTACATTTGGTTCTCGGCATTGTCATTATCATTATTGGATTCGTTTTCCAAAAATGAAACAAGGGCTTTATGGTAACTGAAATACGTAAAAAATTATCTACATTCTAATCTATCAAGGTATCGATGAAATACTGCATCAATGGTAGTTCCGCATCTTGTTCTTGGAACTTCACAATCATTAACCATATTTAAATTTAATTTTTCTTTGAGGAAACTTATTAGAGTCTTTGATCGCTCTTCTGCAAAATTGACATTAAAGTCGCCACTTAAAATCATCGGAATTTGATGATCATGTTGTCCTAGCAACTCAGACCCTGCCATAGTATATGGTAACAATATTTTATGAATAAAATATATTATATCGTCTATTTTCTTATTTACATGAATATAAAGAGAGACAAGTAAAATTACTTGTCCATTTTCAAGTTGGCACTCTGCAGCACATAGTTCTCCAATCGTTCCCAAATTGACGGATACATTCTGTACAGAATGCATGTCGATATCCATATGAGGAGTTAATATTCTTGAAGTGTCAGTGGAGTTGTGATATATCGCGACACCTCCCCCTCGAGGGCCAGGATTTTTATATTTCACGATACAGTTGAAATTAGGAATGCTTTGTTCTTGTTCGTTATCTATCCAAGTTTCACTTCACGACGACACGCCACGCCAGTCTTTTAACAGATGGCGCTGGCATAGCGTGAGTTTTACGTAGTTTAGCGTAGTTTTACTCCTCACAGCGTTTCATCCACGCCACGCTTTTAACAGATGGCGCTGGCGTAGCGTCACATGTCGATGAAACGCTATGGTTTTACTCCTCACAGCGTTTCATCCTTCGAGGCAAAAGAAGTTTCACTTCAAAAATTTCCAGTCACGTGTTGAGGCTGTATACAAAAAAATTTTTTCCAAGCTATTTTCTGTTGGGAGGTAGTTTTTCTTAAAGAGTAATGCTTTTTCTATCTGACTATTCTCTTCTATTTTATAAACCTTCGGATAATTTAAAAATGATAAAAATCTAAATATATGGCCTAAAATGTCTCTAAGCCGAAAATCTCGAAGTTCTCAAACTTTAATTTTCTTATATTTTTGAATTTTCATACAACTCATATAGGTTTGTAAAATAATGACTCACGTATGTACAAGTAGTATTGTACTTATATCCATGTAGATTCTTTTACTCGAAATGAAAGGCAACTAAACCCCCGGGGCGTATGAGTGATTTTTACGCCTTCTGACTGATGAGTTTAATTTTCATGCAAAAAATTGAATTTCTTTTTAACCAAATTATTGGTAAAACGTATCTCTTTCCGCTTCACTTTATGTTATGCTCTGATGATTTACTTTGTTTCGCAAACTGGCTAATGTATATATGTAAATTTAAAAGACTATGTATGTATATGTTAGTCACTTACCATTTTACCGGGAGCTGCGTAATTCTGCACATACAATATTGTGGCCCACCAAGTTTTATCGCACATTTCGTTGGCAACGGTAAAGCTCTTCCAAATAGGACCACTACCAATATAATTAAATAATGACATGTAAAACAAAACGGCTACAGCTAAAACCGGCGTTAGACGTAAATAACGATGAATGTACATCATTGGTACATTAAGTTTTCCAGTATTTCTATGAGTACAAAGTGTTTAAAATCGCAAGAAGGAAACTTCTTTTTTATAAAAATATTCTCATATACTTCTCCATCTCCCTAAAAGCCACCATAATGACTAACAATCCACTGAGAAACAAAAACGAGTCCACAGCAATTGAGCCGCTTTGCTCAATCATTGAAAATGGCGTATGCTCCCACTGTGTGAGAATAATCATTTACAGTCAAAATGGCGATGAACGAATATTCTCTAATTGAACTTACGCTTTGTATGTCGACGGAATTGATATTTGGTGATAATATGCGATATAAATAACAGTGTAGGAATATAATCCAAAATAGCGAAAGGCAACGTATGCCATGTAGACAAGGTATATGCCCATGCTGGACTTTCAATAATAGGCGCAAATTTTTAGTTGCCGAAAAGGAGATCATTAGTTTGTTAGGCAATTCTGTAAGCAAGAAATTTTTAATATTGCATATTTTTTTAACACTTTGTGCAATTACTTACTTCTTTGGTACGTCCAAAGGCAATCATAGAGAGTACTTAAAGTCATTAAAGCTGCTAATAAAACGAAAAGTCCACTGAAGAAAAGTAAACAAAAGAGTTGCGGGTGGAAATTATTAAAATTTTCATTCTCTCATATTTTCATGCTAACTATTTTTATAAAAAACTCGCTCTTCATAAAAAAATCGGTATTGTTTCTCCATTGGAGTTATAAAATTCATTATATTTTATGGCTCCCGCCAAAATGTTTTTGATATATTTTAAGATTTACGTGAGCTGGGCCGATTTTCAAATACCTCCAAAACTAGGTTTTTAAAACAAAATTAATTACCTCTGGTGATAGAAGAGTTTAGGCTTAATAAGTCTGCATATAAATGTTTAAAAATTTTGTCTACAGAATTAGTTATCCTACGTGGAAAAAAATTTGGAGCGGGAATGGATTAATTTTCCAAGATATGAAAATGGAAGCCTTGAAAACTTAAATCGGTCAAAGATTTGGCTGAGTTATACAAGATTTCCTTAAACCTATCTTCCAAACAAAGTCAAATAAATCATCAAAAATGTCATTATTTTGATTCCGTTTATATGGTAGAACTTTTAACATTTCCAGCATTAGCAGTCCTTTTAAATTTAAGCCCTTCTATTGTCTGCAGATGTTTTTATTAAAAACATTTACTTTTATTTAAAAAATATTTGCAAAAATAATTGTAATTATAAATAAAGAACTCATTTTTCTTTTAATCCTACCTTCCAAAAAACAGTCGATAATAGCATTAAAACTCTCTTTATTTTGATTCCGTTTATAGAATTTTAACATTTCTAAACAGTCCTTTTAAACTTAAGCTCTTCTATTATCTGCAGGTGTTTTTATTAAAAGCATTTACTTTTATTTAAAAAATATTTTCAAAAACTAAGTGTATTTATAGACAAATAACTGATTTTTTGGAGCTATTTTCGAATCGGCCAAGCTCACGTAAATCTTAATTAGTTTGCCGAAATGTTTTGGCTGGCGCCCTAAAATATAATGAATTTTATAATACTGTTGGAAAAACTACAGCTTTTGTAGTGAGGCACCCTGATGTTTATATATACATATGTAAATATTTAATACAAATTTTTGGTTTTGTAATTATACTCTTATATTGTATCAGATATATCCATCAATTTTAAGTTACGACATGCTATGATGAAGGGTAACAAGTGGATGGTTGGGATTCGGACGAATAGAATCGAAAAGTCTTTTAGAAAAGTCCGCCAAATCGAAAAGATTGTCCGTATGTCGTACGAAGGGAGGCGCGTTAAATAGGTAGCAACTGAAGAGCAGAAACCACAAGAACAATTTTTTGTTTGTTTTTTGTCCCTAGAATGTCAAAATTTATAAACAAAAACCGACAGTTAAGGGGGTACGCCACAGTGGGGTCAAAAAATTGTAAATTTTCGGGAATTTTTTTTTTGCAAGTAGGAATGATTATTCGAGGATCGGACAAACGGCAATTTGTTATATATGTATTAAACTATGTTGATGTAAATTTTTCTTAAAAAATATTGAAAATTGACAAATATATGTAAATAAACGTAACGAGTTAAAAAACTGACGTCATCTGGTGGTGAGATACAGCAATGAATAATCATCTAATATCAAAAAACCAAAAATTTTATTAATTTACACAATAGTAGCTATCGTTGTACGTAGCGAGGGTTTTTTTTTTTTTTGATAAAATGGTGGTGATTTGAATTTCGATGTGCGTTTTTCACCATTTTTTGATTTTCAACAGGCCCAAAAAAATAGTTATTTTCAAAATTTAAAAAATCGGCTACGTATATAATATACAACGATAGCCAATGCGATTACAAAAATTTTGAAAAAAATAAAATTAAAATCAGTTCATTAGTCTTCGAGAAATCGTTGCCACCGTATCAAAAAAAAAAGTCGTTTCGAGAAAAACGCGTTTGAAATAAGGCATCGTATTGTAAGCGCTACGGGGCCGAACCGGCGGGCGCTCACTTAAGTATAGAATCGGGAATAAAGCGAATTTTGCTTTTAAATTTTTACCGAATTCTCTTGAGTATTTATACTAACAATTTATGCAAAAAAACAAAATCGATTTTTTTGAATTTTCACAGTGGCCTTCCCCCTTAAAAGAAACTTAAACAAAATTTGGCAATTTAGAGACCAAATAAACAGAAAAAGCCAAATTGTGACCCTGTTTCTTCTCCTTCTTCTTGATTAGCGCAATAACCGCTTACGCGAACAAAATCCGCTGCATCTTTATTCGCTGTACTACATATGTCTAATAACTATGTTATATCGTCGTACTACTACTATGTGTTTAATGTGCCTCGCCCGTCAGTCATTTATTGGGAGGGGATAATTTCATTTCCTTAGCGATGAAAAGCTAGTTCGATATACCTACGGGGACCACAAACATGCATTGAAAATTCAGGATAATGTTTCAAATAAAAAGCATGCATATGTTACATGGTATTTACGTAATATAAAAATAAAAAGAAAATAAAGTTATTTCTTGATCGAATTTTAAACTAAAAACATAAGTCCCGTGGCCGTCGTAGCCGAATGAATGGGTGCGTGATTACCATTCACTACTGAAATCTCCGGGTTCGAAACCCCGAGCGCGAAACACCAACTGATATAAAAAGTGTTTTCTAAATGCCATCTGTGGCATAAACACTAAAAAGGGTGTAAGCGCCAATTATAAAAGGTGGTTAAGTTTCAAGGGACTCAATTACGTGTAAAACAAAATATCGGCCAAATGGCCGTCGCGGCCTCGGCGGCACACCTCCATCCGATGGTCCAAATTTTCGATGACGCTGAGGCATAATTAAGGTTCTAGTTATACCGTTAATGTGCCGAATTATCTCATCCTTTAGCTCTTGAATTGTTGCTGCCTTATCGACGTACACCTTTTCTTTCAAATAACCCCAAAAAAGAAGTCCAAAGGTGTCGTTGACGTTTAGGTGTGGTTCACATTCAACATCGGCCCTTGAAATTTAACCACCCTTTATATATAAATATATATCGCACCCTAAATACAAAAGGGGCACAACTCAAAATTTTCCACACTCGAGCTTGACTTGTTTACAGTAGCACAGAAAACAAACTATGTGACATATCACGCTGAAATTTGCCATGTAAGCTTATAACAGTCCTACCAAAAAACAAAAAATTTATTTTTGCCATATGTCATCCGCGGACCGTTTTATTGATAACGTCTCGTTCATATTTGAGCAGAAGTACATTTTGAGTTGTGACCCTTTTGTATTTAGGGTGCGATATATATATATACAGGGTGAACGATATGCAGTGTTACCAACTTCAAACTGCTTGTATCTGTAAAACTGCTCATGACATCAACGTCAAAATTGTTCTAATGGCAGTTCAATATACGAGTATTGTTTATAAGCCATCAAAAGCATTTGCGTCTCAGTGATGGAATTCAATGGATAGTGTGATTGCGTTATATTTGGTTCGTGAGCTCAGCCACCTCAAAGTGAATAAAATGTTTGTGTATCGCACTATAAAACGTTACAATGATACTGGTTGCATTGCAAAACGCTAGTAGCATTACAAGAAAGCTGAAGGGGAGGCGTTTCGACTCCATCGAGGCGATCCAAAAAACTGTGACAGCCGAATTGAACGCGATTCCGGCGGATGAGTTTAAAAAATGTTTCCTCTAGTGGAAGGACCGCTACCAGCGGTGTATTGACGCTCAAGGGTCCTATTTTGAAGAATATTAGTTGTATAAGCCTAAAGGTTTAATAAAACTGCTTAAAAAAATAAGGCTCATTACTTTTCAATCAAACCCTGTATTAGCCCCTGCACACAGCCCCTGGTATTAAAGGCCGGTTATGCAGTGCTAATTTAGCTGTGGTGATATTTTTTAAACTGAGATAAAGCCTACACAACTGGGCGCATTTAAACTTCATTTAATTGAAACTATCACTGAAAAACTGGACCCAGATAATCATAAAAAAAAATTAGGAAAGTTTTTTATGCTCATCACGCTATCTAATCGATTTAGCCACTTTGTTTTTAGATCGCTTTCTATTGACCATATATACACACCCTACGTCACATGCGTTTCAATACTGAATACCAAATACACATTTCTAACAACAAAGCATCAACATCTAACAAAAAACATCAATAATGAATAATATTAATTATCAATATTAATTCACACTCACATTGCAACCCAATCGAGAGGCTCAAGTTCAACAAGTTCGCCAGTTGAACAAGTGGATGCGATCAGCAAGTTCGTTGTTGCATTAAAACTAAAATTATACGAATTCTCTAAAGCCTCTTTCAGAAGCAAATCAAAATCATTTGAACTGCATCTATTTGGGATGCAGACACCCAGTTGTAGTTGTACACTCAAACCAATTGCTGCCGAATTGAAGGGAATATTTGCTTGACAATATTTGCCAATCAAAGGAGAATTGATATCGAGGCATTCTTCGAAATTGCCCATCTCCATGCGATGTCCATACAGTATGCCAGACGGAAATTTTGCCCAAGCATCAAGCACTAAAATTCGAAAAGTAAATTTATTATACACACGTACATACATACACCCCGCGTCAAAACGGTTAGCACATCGACATTCATATCGTGCATTTGTTCGATGGAGTAAATGCGCAACACCGAAAGACAAAAAAATTATGAAAAATCAACGGGAGTTTTTAGCAGCTTCACACTTTGTTACACTAAAATTTAATGAGTTACACAATTGTATACGACAAATTTGTATACTAAAAATTTTAATTAAAAACCGTAGAATTGAAAAAATTTTTGAATACTAGATTTACTAATTTTTTTTTTTAATTATAAGATGTATTATTTATGGTGTTTTTGAATGTATTTTTCTAAACTTTTTATACAAATTTAAATTAAATTTGTTGGATACTTTTGTTAAAAAAAAAATAATGAGCATTCAAAACTCAAATAGTCCAAACTGGTCAAAATATTCATGTGCTATCATTTGTCGCGTGCTGTACACTCTTACATACATATTGTATAGTATATGCAAAAGAGAATGAGAGTAAGCTTCTTTTCTTTACTTTTCACATACTTCTTATAGCCCAAATTTCATTGGTTTTCAACGCATTCGCCACAGTTCTAAGTTGTGTTGAGCACTCCGTAGTCACATTATTTAAGCTACTAAGTAGATCAAGTTGATCAAAGAACTGAAAGCCCAGCGCGAAATTTTCACTATGCCACAGCTCGCTTCCGCCAACAAGCATTCGGATGTTGATACACCCGAGTATGAAGAGTTGCAAAATGTTGCACTTCCTGTTACACATCGACGACATTTTAACACCGTTATTTTGGAGGCACTAGTTTAATTTACGTTTTCACATATATTTATATAATGACGCAGTGCAGTAAAGTTCTCTCCGAGTTAAAAAATCACACGGTGATGACCAGGTTAACAACACATTGGCGGCTCATTTAAAACTCGTTCCCGACGTGCATTGTTATTTATAAGCGGTTGTCTATATAACAATTGTCGAATTGCGCTGTGCAATCAGATATACATACATACATATTTAAACTTGCACTTCAATCTTTTGAGTACCCGTATGTAGATAAGTTATTAAATTTAGTGCGAGCAAATTAATGGCGTACAGTGTATTGAAAAACATACTGGAACATATTAAAAATAGCGCAGAGATGAAAAAAATATAATATAGTATAAATTAATGAAAAAAAAATTAAATTCGCTTTGAGAAATATCAATTCATATATTTATAATTGGCGCGTGGATTCTTTATATTACCTGCTCGGCCGTGTTTCGCTTCCAATTTTTGGTGTGTATCTTGATGTCGCCCTACAAATGTAGGGGCCTACAGTCTTATGTCGAATCTGAACAACAGATGGTTTATATGAGAAGGCTTTCATAGCAGAAATACGCTCACGGTTGACCATTAAAATAACGACTTTTTCCATAATTTGATGTTTCATGTCCACAATAGGCTGCGAACACGGAACTACCGAACAGTAGTAACGCACAAATTGTTATTATAGCAGCATAAACATTCTTCATACATGCACGGAGAATGCTGCTGGAGTGGCAGTCATTGGCCGGATATAAATCCGGTTCGTTCCGATAACGTAGAACCGAGTTTGTGCTGTCCCCAACAAATTCAGTCGGCTGCGGCGGCTGCAACAAATATGTTTTATAATATATATATTATTAGTGTAGTAATAGAGTAGTCTCCGCATCATCTGTAGAATATTCTGAACCAACACCATCAGCAACAATATTCTGTGGAGAAAAACGAATAAGGAACCGATCATATGGCAAATAAAACGCAGAAAGTCGCGTTGAATAGGCCACATGCTTAGAAAACCACCAGATACCAATACAATAATGGCACTAGGCTGTAAACCGCTAGGGAGCAGAGGTCGCGGTTATCCAAAGAATATTTGGAGAAGGTTAATGTTGTGCGATATGATGTCGACATCACATGGCGCAAAAACAATGGCCTAGTACCGCGTACGATGGAAGAGCCATATGCTCCCGAACGGAGTGAAAAACGAAAAAAAAATATATATAATATTATATATAGTAGTTATTCTATCTTTAAACCGATACAAATTCAGAAAAATTATAATTTTTTATATTATTTGACTGTTTGATCTATAAAATCCATAAATCTATTAAACATGACAAATGACTACTTCCTCTAAGATGTCACGTCCATCACAACTATGAACTCAATTTTCGGTCACTCTCTCAGACATTTATTGGTCACAAATATTCATGAATGTCTGCTTCTTTGCACGAACGAGGTAGGGCGCGCGTGTCGAAGCTGGCCATTTTGTGTTTCTTTGGACATGCCATGCCAATGCCCGATGTTGCACAAGTCGTCAAAGCCGCATTCCAAGAGCTCGAATGGGAGGTCCTTCAGTACCCGCCGTATTCTTCGGATCTTGTACCGACCTTGGAAATCCTTTCTGAAGAGGTTGAGGGGGCAACTGAGACCTCCAGACTTCGTAACATTTTAGCGGGAAGTCCTCAAAATTGGGAACTGATACAGAAAAGTGATGGTAGTTTCACTACAACCAGTAAATAGTATCTAGAACTTTTACTTGATACTCATTTTCCAGGCTGCTCAGACATTACTGGGCATGACAAGGAAGATACGGTACACTGTCGTGAAGTCAGAATAGACGCTATATCTGAGGATCGGCTCTTATGGGCGATTGAAAGTTTCAAACCTTTTAACCGGGTCCAGATGGTATTTACCCGGTGGAACTGCAAAAGGCCGCCGGATATCTAGCACACTGGCTACTAGCAATCTTCAATCTTCTTCTTCTTTACGGTCACATACCTCTTAAGTGGAGACAAGCCAAAATTGTTTTCATTCCAAAAGCTGGTTGAAACTCACATACCCATCCAAAAGACTTAAGACCGATATCTCTTTCTTCTTTCCAATTGAAAACTTTAGAGAGGTTGATAGAATTTCACTTAAGCCTAACTATAGATAGAGATCTTATCTCTACGTCACAACATGCCTACACGAAAGGGAAATCGGTAAAGATAGCTCTACATAACCTTATTTACACGGCAGAGAGTTCACTGCACAAGCAGGAATTTACTTTAGCCGCTTTCCTTGATATTGAACGCCGTTTTTATGGAACGCAGTTGTAAATAAACTTCTGTTAATACTGGAATCGGTGCGCTGTAAGGTGATAGCTTATGTCGATGATGTTGTTATCGCTGTCTCCGGTAAATTTGTATCTACATTAAGAGACCTAGTACAAAATGCTCTAGATATACTTCCTAGGTGGGCAGAAAAGTGTGGTCTAGAAGTCAACCCAGACAATTCATATTGTTCACTAGGAAACACAGAATCCCTCAGCTAAGTCCAATTATGCTCAAGAGGAAAGCTCTTGTGATTTCGGAATAAACCAAGTACTTGGGACTAAACATAGCTAGGAAAGTGACTCAGAAGTCAAACATCTTAGAAAGAGTTAGGAAAGCGAACCTAGCTTTTTATGCCTGTAAGAGAGCTTTAGGTAAGACCTGGGGAATTAAACTTAAGGTTGCTCATTGGCTTTACACTGCTGTCGTCAGACCCATTCTTCTATATGGAAATGTTGTCTGGTGGTGTGCTATGCAGAATAAAACCTATTCTAATTTATTGAATAAGGTGCAGTCACAGGGAGTGTCACACATGGACATTCAACCATCTTAAACTCCTAAACGGACATACCCAGTGACTATGATTATCACCCTCCCATTATTTGCTTCGAAAGGAATTTCCTAATGAAAATCCCTTCTAGACTGGAATGGCTTAAAGAAGATCCAACACCCAACACAACCGTTAAGATCTACACTTACGGATCTAAAATGGACACCGGTGTAGGATCAGGGTTATTTTGCGAAGAGTTTTCTATTAGTGAATCCTTTAAACTACCGGATCACTGTAGTGTTTTTCAAGTGGAAATAAACGCTATTCATGAAGCCTTAAAATGGTTAAAGATAAACAGAATATCATCAACGGATATCTGCATTCTATCGGACAGCCAAGCTGCCCTACGGGCCCTGGATGCATTCCAAACAACATCAAGGAGTGTCTTACATTGTCGCCAATCTCTTAATGAGATGGCCAAGCCGTATCGTATAATCTTGTGCTTGGTTCCAGGCCACAGAGATATACAGGGGAACTGTAGGGCACGTCGGCCGCCATCGTACAACTAAAAGGAGGCGTACGACTATACAATAAAGAGATAATACTTTATTTTTTATATAATACCATAAAATATTTTTTTAGAATAGATAACATTCGCTTAATTTACTAAAATTCGAAATAGACGAGAAATTTCGCTTATACATAAATAATGATTTTTCGAAGAGCTAAAGTCAGTGTGAACCACCTCAGAAATCAGAAATTAGTAACAAAAGGGAACCTTGAAAGTTGATTACCTACTTCTGAGAGTTTTGTAGGTGGTTTAGGAACAGATTTCTACTGGCACAATATTTGAGCTTCATAAAGTTGATTATATGAATATGAAATTATTTCAACCAAATGTAACTATTTTTTTTATAAATGAATAAAAACACATCGGTGTTTTTCTTTCAATACAAATAAGAAATCCGATTTTTCTCCAGCATGTGAAGGTTCTCGCCTGGCACTAACCACCTCTTCAGGTGCCCTCTCATCTAACGCCTTTTTCTCTCTTTCCCCTACCCTGGTTTCTGCACCTACCGTTAGAAGAGAAAGGGTTTTGTAAGCTATCACAACAACAACCATGTTTTTCTCATTAACTTAAGCGGATCTACTAGTCTCACACATGCAAGTCAAAAAAAGCAAGAAAATCGATTAATGAATCAATTACATAATAAACACGGATTTTTATGCGGACAGAATTAAGCCAATATAGTAGTACCACAAAGCAAAATCGCAAGCGAGATGCATTGATATCTGTATAATACCCTAATATATACTATATGGGTATAAGCTATAAACTATAAGCTCAGCTTCAATACACTTCATAACATTTTTCTACAGTTTTATAGACAATTCAACATAATTTCATTATTTTTTACATATAAATATAACAATTGTAGCAATACCTCTTCACAACTGCACTGCCTTATTTATACTTGTTCACTTTATACAAATGCGACACTGTGCCGCGGTGATTTTCTACAAAGGCAGTGAGGTGTTGGCGTTTAGAACGGAGTGATGCGCCATTCACAATACTCAACGATCAATATTTGAGAACTACTCACTCGAACGTATATATGTATGCGTGTATGTTATATTAATAATTAAATTGAGCTATCACAACTCAAAGAAAGAAGTCTATTGCTCAAAATTGATTAGCTTTTAGAGAATGCAGAAATTTCCACATACACATTGTTGTTTTACGTCAAACTAGACGGTATTAAATACTTGATGGCGCATTGACCTATATACTATTAATATTATCGTCTTTTTAGGTGTTCTACTATTCCCAGTCGGAATGATATCGCAATAAATTCAGTTAGTAACAACCGCAACTTATGACTCGTATCACTTTACCAAACATGCATGTATATATATATGTACTTGTATATATATATATATAGTAGGTATGACATGTCATAGTTCGAATGTAGATATGAACATTTCGCTCAGTTGCTGTAACAATGTAATAACGAAAAACAAACTAAGCTTTCGTGAGTGGTTCACCGTTTTCATTAACACTTACTATGACTCCCTGAGTAAAACTCAAAAGGTACTGTTAATAGATATCGCCAGGAGTTTGTGAAAGAGAGCTGGTAGTCATTTTGAACAGTTACTTAAAACAAAACATCCTTTTCGACACTTGCAACAAATGAGCGATATATACACTGTCAACTTTACAACGACTCATATTGGTCAACTGATTGGTTGCTGTTGTTGTTTTAGCAGCATAAACATTATCCATACATGTACGAGGAATTCTGCTGCAGTGACAGTACTTGGCCGGATATAAAAAGCCTGGTCGTTCCAGTAACGTAGAACAGACTGCCGCTGGAACGGGCAACTGATTAATCAAAAGTTATGTTTGTTGTGACGTCTATAATCTTTTATTTTTTCAGAGAGAAAAGTTACTAAAACTGTATTTTTTGTATTTACTGTATCGTAAATATGTACCCAATTGGTTAAGGGGTGGTCTAGAATTTCCAAAATATCTATTTTTTTTAATATTTCGAAAGTATAGACTTTTAAGAATATACTGTAAAATTTTTGGAAGGATATTCTCAGTATTTTTAGCAGGTAGAGTCAGATTCTATATCCATTCTATAGTCGTTTTAGCAGGTAGAGTCAGATTTGTCACGCGGCGGCATCACTTGTCGCATTATCCACTCTCAAAACTGTAAACACAATTATCTCAAAACTACTTGTTTCGGCCTGGTGTTGTCAAAACAAACTATTCAACCGAATCGTCTGAAATGTTAATATTATATATTGCCCACAACATCAATAGCTATCGCCCGTACTAGAATCATTTTATTACAATATTTCAATTATTTCGTATTTTTTAGATTAAAAAACTAAAAAAAAAACAGTTTTTAGAGTGTCAAATTCAAAACCGCGCGATTTTGTCAATTTTTTTTATTTATTTTAGTACGGGACAGAGCTACAGTCATACTTATTAATAATTTTTTTGGCTTTGTGTTTCAGATAAATAGAAAAGCCTAAATGGACAACACCATCCAGGTCCAATTTTTCGAAGGGAGTCAACTTCAGCGTCATTTTTTAAATTAATAAAATTAAAAATAAAAGTTAAATAAAAAGCCTAAAAAATTTAAATATCTTTTTAATTTTTTTTTTTGTTGTTAAAAATAATCCTGAAAATACCCTAAATTTTCGAGCTCTATACCACCAGAACCCCTTATTGCAAAAATTTCTAATCACGTGCGTTTAATTTTTTTCCATGTCGAATGGCCAATGGAAAAGATTTCCGCATGGGTTTGCAAATGTAGCCTGAGTGGGTTTTATGACTATTTCGTAAATAAGTCAGCAGTTTTCAAATTAGTTTTAGTTAAGGTAAGGAAACAAGAAACTGTTTTTATAATTGAACTACCTTGAACTTTAGTATCGTTTATGATTATTTTACGTACTATAGAATGAATGGCAGCTGATAAGTTAGCAAGCTGTCTGAGGTATTCAATGAATGAAAAGTATGGTTTGATATATATATATATATATGTATTTTTTTTTCTATGTAATCGCCCTCAAGTGTACTCAAGTACTTTTGACAACTAAATATATCCGCGATGTCTTATGCTACTAAAAACATTATTTAGATTTGTCCACGAAAGCGGTATCTGCGCCGCCTTCATCTTATTGTTGGAAAAAAATCTTCGTTTCCATA
Organism: Anastrepha fraterculus; assembly: GCA_037575425.1. Taxonomy (NCBI): domain Eukaryota; kingdom Metazoa; phylum Arthropoda; class Insecta; order Diptera; family Tephritidae; genus Anastrepha; species Anastrepha fraterculus. The sequence continues at coordinate 63,186 of JAYXIM010000012.1, read as the reverse complement.
ACTCCTTTTTTAAATTGGAATACTCGTATGTAGAAAAAAATAACATTTTGTGAAGACTTTTTCATTTTATCAGTGTATCAACGTATACAACTAAATGATTCAAAAAGGTAATTGCAGAAACTACTACGACAAAAGCATGCAACAAGTCTACATGATTTTTTTTTTGTTTCATACGAGTATGAGACTGGTTAGCGGTGTATGTTTTGTGCGCGGAACACTATTTTGGTGTCGAAAACTATCAATTGGGAGTAAAAATGCATAAAACCTGTTTTTTTGGTGTTTTTACCCCTCTCAAAAATCTGAACTGAACTATTGCTAAAAAAACTATACTCAAATTAAAGCTTGACTCGTACACTATTAAAACTATTAATGCAAGTTCCAAAATAAAAATAAACCAATTTGAATAAAATAAAATAAAAGGTTAACCCCTTTAAGGTCCAGTGCTTACGATCGAATTTCAAATTATTATGAGCTAAGCTTATAAACTTTATTACCCGACAGTATTTAAAGTCGATGGTTATAATTCCGATGTCACGTTTTCAAAAAAAAGTTTACAGTCGAAAACCCAAGAACCAAACTATCCAATTTTTATGTAGGATCGATCCACATAATCTGTTTTTCTGTCATGTAATTTTTGAAATATCGCCAAATAACGGTGTTTGATTAAAGAAAAAAATGTAGATTATATAAATTTCTAATATCTGGAGAATCTGTTAACCGACCAAAACGAATGATATATCAAATTAAAGGTATTGAAATTTGCTGTCTTTCGTTTCTCATGAATTTTTCCATAAAATCAAATATTTCCAAGATATTTACACAAAATAAAAAAAGAAAGTTTTTATTACAAAAATATGAACATTTTCGATTTTAAGTGTTAGTATTGGCGACCGCTGTAGCCAAATGGATTAGTGCGTGACTACCATTCGTAGAACGTAGGTTCGAATTTCCGTGAAACACCAAGGTTTTTTCTTATAGCGGCCGGCAATGGCAAACCTCCGAATGTACTTCTGCCAGAAAAAATCTCCTCATAAAAACTATCTGCCGTTCGGAATTGGCTTGAAACTGTAGGTCTCTCCGGAACATGTTGTGAAACAACGCCAAGACGCATGCCACAAATAAGAGGAGGAGCAGCCCAAACACCCAAAAAGGGTGTAAGCGCCAATTATATATATATATATATTGGGTATGGGAATAAGTTTCCATCGTTTCTTAGTCAAAGTTACGAATTACTTAAAAAATTAAATAACATATGATATTATGTGAAGTATGTGTCTTTTGAAGCTACTACTTTACTCCATCTTTCAGGCAGCATACGGAATACTCTGCCGAAAAATTCGAGTTCTTTTGGCTTGATCCATTCATTGAGCCAGTTTGCGATGCTCTCGTATGAACTGAACCGCTCTCCAATAGGGGCTGAAGGTGCAATGTCTGAGGATTTAGTCCCTCTAAATATTCCTGAACCGATTTAAGAATGTGTGGCCTGGCGTTGTCATGCAGCAAAATCAGTTTGTCATGTCCACCGTCTCATTCTGGCTGCTTTTCTTTGAGAGCTCGATTCAAACGCATTAGCTTCAGTCGGTAACGATCGCCAGTGATGGTTTCAGATGCACAACAATACCTTTGAAGGATGAATATTTTTTTCGCTATCGATGGACCTGGTTCACCTGGCTGGCTCTAGCATTTTCGATTCTTCTCCATTTTCCATCGCCAGTAACGATGCGATGCAGAAAACGTTTTCTTTTCTACCGTTCAAAAAGCATCTCACACGTCACCAAACGTCTCTCGATATCCCTCTCCTTCAGTTTATGTGGCACCCAGTTACCTGCTTTCTGGACCATTCCCATCGCGTGAAAACGACGGTTGTTGTTGTTGAAGCAAGCATACATACGGGAAATGCTGCTGGAGTCACAGTCCTTGGCCGGGTCGTTTCGGTAACGTAGAACCGACTGTCGTGGAAACGTGCAAACGACGGTGTTTAACGACGGTTGATCTGTCAACATCTAACTCTTTAGACATGCGTCTTCATCCAATAAATGTTGTAGTTAAGTATGTTCAAATTTTTTCGGTGCCCTTTCGCGATCACTCACGTCGAAATTGCCACTTTGGAAGCGTCGAAACCACTCTTTACGGAGCGTGCTTACCGTAAATATTGATCAATATGCGACATGTTTCAGTTGCACTTTTCTTTAAAATGTTATAATGAAGTATGACTTCCCGTAAATGCTGTTTTTTCGGGACGTTTTTGACGTCAGTTAAAAAAGGATCTCTACGCTACAGCTTCAAACGAATGTCAACTACTGTAATCGAGACCTCATATATACACCTTTAAATCACCAGTGTATTACTAGAGCGATATTGTGAGGGCGAAAACTTATTGCCATACCCAATATATTAGTATTTTATATGCACTGTCGAGAGATATAGATTCAAATTTAAACAAATACTAGCCACTCCTTAACATTCACGCTTAAGTAACAGAGAGAAAGTTCAATGGTAACAAGGAGACCTATTAAACATACAGTGGCTTGCAAAAAAGCTTTCGAAGCAACAAGTTTTACACTTCATCAAAGCGGTAAATTCTCTTTAGCGTATCTCAGTTTTTTCGTAAACAAACCACCGTCACATCCAAAGTAGCATCAGAAAATCAGCTGACTCCCTCAAATGCGCTGAGAGCCGGTTAACGGTCGAATGATAGCCACACCTTCTGAATTCTTTTCACCATAAACAACGGGTGGATTTTTGCTTAGAACTGTATCATAAAAGTAACATTGGCGCAATTATTGAAGTTCGAACACACCCGGATTTTACTGCCTCAGCTGATTTCGCTAAATAACTTGCGATAAAGAAATGTTAAGAATTTAATAATTTAATCAAAAATTTTATATTTTGTTGCATTCTAAAATCTTATAAATAAAAATCATTTGGTTCATGGATGTATGTATGTGACTTTAAAACTTTAGGACAGACTGACTCATTTGGCTCATTCGCATTTTTTATTTATGGTTACAAGGGCAAAGTTTCTACGAGTTATTATAAAAATCATATTTATGGTCCGATTTGATTCGCACTCGAAATGTATATGGGTAACGTGAAGAGATATTCTTTTGCAAAGTACATAGAAGCTAGGTAATGCGTTGTCTCTAAAAACGGCAACTTTTGCAAAATATGACCCACCAGAACGCTATGGAGTCAAGTTATTACTAGAAATCTAGTTTATAGTCCAATACAGTTTATATTCGAAGGGTATATTTTTAAAAATAAAAAAAGTTTCAATTACGTTACAAAAAGTGATTTTCCAAAATTTTCCAACAGCAATTCGCTAGTTCCTCTAAGCATAGTGTTTTAAGAAGAAATGTGTGGCGTAATCTCAGAGTTGATCTGTTTTGCCCACAGCCCGTTTATATGCGGCTTGCGCGAGAGTCGGTAAAACATCAGCGCTTTTTATTTTTCCAAAGACGGAAGTACAAAACGTACAGCTTAACATCAGGCGTTACGAAGAAAACAAAGGGTGTTTTAAAAGTCGCGCCTAGATCTCCTTCTCAATTGGCGCAATAACCACTTACGCGATTTTGGCCGAGTTTAACAAAGCACGCAAGTCGTTTCTTTCTCGTGCTAACCGGCGCCAGTTGGACACACCAAGTGAAGCCTAGTCCTTCTCCAACTGATGTTTTGCAAAGGAGGTCATCCTCTTCCTCTGCAACCACCAGCTAGTACCGCATCGAATACTTTCAGAGCCGGAGCATTTGTATCCATTCGGACGACATGACCCAGCCAGCGTAGCCGCTGGATCTTTATTTGCTGCGTTATGTCTATGTCGTCGTTAAGCTTATACAGCTCATTGTTCCATCGCATGCGATATTCGCCGTCGCCAACGTGCAAAGGTCCAAAAGTCTTCCGTTTTAAAATGAAACGTGTAACAACTTAGATTATTTTAGGTTTCAGTATTTTTATTCAAATTACGGTTCTTAATAACTATATCTGAAAAAAAGGTAAAAACCGCCAAAAAGTCGATTCATGAAGGCCTAATTGTTGAGAAGGTCGAGGTATCGATGTTGAAGGTTGTGCAGCAACAGAAGCGCTACAGCAGCAGTGGCGGTACTTTTTCTATCCTCAACAAAACCAGTTTCTTGAAACCTTTTCACCAACCTTTGAATTGCCGACCCGTTCGAACGATTATTTCCACCAAACAATTTACGAATTTTGCGATATGTTGTTCTTAAAGTTCGACCATTTTCATAACAAGTTTCAAGAACTTTAACGCCTTGTTCTATCGGTAAATTGGAAATCTGTCTACTTTAAAACTGTCAAAGATGACATCAAAGAGATACCGCCTAGGAATTGTTCACTACATCGAGGCGTAAAAAAATTCAAATAATTCTGTGGCCACATGACATAGTACAAGGTGAAGTTCAAAATAAGCAAGTTGGAAGTTACATTCCTAGCTGACTTCCAGTAAAAGCTTGGCGACGTTCGGCTCAGTGGAAGCGAAGTTATTGCGCCTAAAGTGTTAGTATGTTTGTGTCATCGGTTCAAAAATGAGTTTCGAACAAAGAAAGAATATCAAATTTTGTTTTAAAATCGGTAAAACGTACGTTTACCGAAACATTTGAGTTGATGAAAAAAGTTTATGGCGATGATTGTCTATCTCGTGCCAAAGTTCATGAGTGGTTTACACGTTTCAGAGATGATTGTGAGGACATAAATGACAATGAACTTACGGGACCAAAATCAGTAATCATCGAAAACTCCATCGAAATTGTTCGTAAATTTATCAAAAATGAACCGAAACCATCGTTGAAATTCATGGAATTGGAGTTGAAAATCTCTTTCATTCCGCACAAGTTAACTGAGGACAAAAAATTGGTGGTTCAGCATTCGAAAGACCTCATTAAAGATACGAAAAAAGACGAGAACTTCCTTTACAACATTGCAGCTGGTGATGAAACGTGATGTTTCCAAAATGAACCTGAAAATACGCTTATTACATGCTAATGCACCATCTCATCGATCTGATGGCTGATTTTGGCTGATTTTCTGACTAGAAATCGCTTTTTAACCATCAATCAGTCACCGTATTCGCCTGATATGGCTTCCTGTGATTTCTACCTATTCGGAAAATTTGGCCATGAAAGGAAAACGTTTCTCGTGCGTATTGACATCCTGAAGGACATTCCGGTCAATGACCTGAAAAACTCTTTCGAAAAGCTTTTATTTCGAATAAGTAAACTCAAAGTTATCAGAACAAAGCTCCAATCATTTCTATTTTAGCTCAGTCTTGTTTATTTTGGACTTCACCTTGTAGCTCGTAATAGATTTAGTAGCATATATTGCATAGCAAATCGTTTGACTTAAATTCTCGCACATTCGCGCCGAAGGATAGCCACGAACATGTACATGGAAGTGCAGGGTGAAAAAGAGTTTCAGGGATATGAATTAATAAAAGTCACTCACTTCCGAGTATTTGAAAATTTATGCTTACATGCAATTGCATTAAGGGGTTGTATACAGTTAGAAGGCCGAAAAAATCGAATTTTCCAGATTTTTTTCTGAGAAAACTTTTAATTTTATTCATCTAAATATTTTTACACTTATTATGTTATCTTTTAACTGTATTTTAAGACTTCGTATGAGTAAAAATATTTATTTGGAAATGAGCAACAGTTGATCTCCGGAAGCTCCTCTCAAAAAATACGTTTTGCGGTGACCACTATGTCTCTGAACTGGATCCTCTGAAATTAAAAAACCAAACAGATTTCGTTAATGTAATGCTAAATCCAGTAATTAATCAGAGAAATAAGCAAATACATTTTTTTGACAAAATGGCGGTTTCTCAAAAAAAAAACGATTTTTGACCAAAATTTCGGCCTTAAATTGTTTATAAAAAAATATTTATCGATGAGAAAAGATCTTCAATTAATTACTAAAAAATATATTTAAGAAGCTCGTGTTAAAATTTGAGACTAATCGGTTTAGCCGTTCTTGTCGAGTAATGTTGGTCACCGACTTTGAAAATACCATTTTGAGAAAAACGCGTTTAAGGGGTAACACCACTGTAGAAATTTCAAAAAATTGATTTTTTTTTTATAAGCTTAAAAAATTCTTTGAACCTTTTAAAATACAGAACAAAAAGTTTTATACGTTACCGAAGTTTATTTCATAAATATTTTAAGCTTTTAACCAAGCGTTAGTGACTGCTACCTAACGACTTCTCCAAATTTCCATACTTTAAATGCGTTTTCTGAAATTGGCACGCAGCATAACTCAAACAATTTTTAATATTTTTAATCCGGTTTTTCACTACGTCTGTATAATAACCTTCTTAAGAGAAGAGCGTAGGGGATTTTCGATAGATTAATTTAAACGATTGTTATAATTATTTAAATGCCGTTTTTTTAGTCCAAAATAGAGTTTTTTCTTTCAAATGCTTGCTAATTCCACAAAAATAAATATTTTTTAATTCCCCTACGTGTTTCTCTAGCTATTCTTATCTAGATTAAGAAAAAAAATGTTTCTTTGTTCCAGATTAAAATTTGCACCCTCTGTGCTGCGTGCCGCAGAGCTCCTTCAAGAGAAACCACATTACAAAAATGTCTCCAATGCCGCCATTTTGTAAAATTTTTCGATCAAACTTTGTAGTTTCGTATTTTAGTATATAAGTAATAACTTCCCAAATCAGAGTGATTCCTTTTCCTTTCCTTCTGTACAAAAAAATTATTTAAAAATCGTGTTTATTTTACGCGTGTACAGTGGTGTTGCCCCTTAAAGTTTGGACTTGTACTCTCAAGCACTCTGAAACGCCTTTTCAAATTTGCGTGTAACTTCGAAAATATTCACCGATTTTAAATTTTCTGTGGGTATTCTTAAATATACATACATATGTACAATAAGAAAAAAAAATGTAAAAAAAAATTTTTTTAATTCTAACTGTATTTAACCCCGGCCATGAGCAACCAGCGGTCGTCGTAGCCGACTGGGTTTGTGCCTGAGTACCATTCGGTATCTCGGTGAAACACCAAAATTAAGAAAAAGTTTTTTCTAATAGCGGTCCCCCTTGGCAGGCAATGGCAAACCTCCGAGTGTATTTCTGCCATGAAAAAGCTCCTCATAAAAATATCTGCCGTTCGGAGTTGGCTTGAAACTGTAGGTCCCTCCATTTGTGGAACAACATCAAGACGCACACCACAAATAGGAGGGGGAGCTCGGCCAAACACCCAAAAAGGGCGTACGCGCCAATTATATATATGTATATATAATATTATGTGAGCAACCAGCTGGTTTTAAATAAAAGATATTGAATTTCGTCATTTTAATATTTTTTATTCAATTTCATTTTGTGTATATATACGCATTTTGAATTTTGTATATAATTTTTATATTTATTATTATTTTATTGTATGTATATAATTATAATTATATAAACCGTTATCATTAATTTTTACTATACAAATAATGCTGTTTTATCTTATGCGATACACGAGCGCGCCTTTCTGCTTGCATCCACATATGTATGTGTGTAATATTTATATTTAGTTTGGTTTAAATTTGTTTTTTTCTGGTTTTTTGTTTTTTTTAGTTTAATGCTTACGTTACGTTATTGTTTTATTTGCAATATTTATTAAACTAGGACTTAAGGCTTAAACTTAGTTTACGTTCAAAACTCTCCACTAATTTGAAAAATAAAACTAAGAACATTTTCAAATTGCAATTTGTTGCTTTCTTTCTTTTTTTGTTGTAATTAATTGTAATTCGTTATGCTAACGCTCCGCTCAAGCCTATAAATTTACACATACCTGCGTGTGTGATTCTTTCTCTTTTTTTTTTTTTTGTTAAACTAAGCATACAAATACACTCACTTATGCATACATTTTAACACAAAACGATGGTCGCAATAAAGGACGCACTTAAATTAGACACTTTTCGAGATGATGCAGTTTATTTTATTTTGCTTGTTTTCTAAATATTTTACAATAGTTTCTTACACACAAAATTACCATTAATTCTTTCCATTTTTTCTTTGTGGCTTTGCTGGCACATGAACAGCTTCCATCGCATACATATGTACATTTAAATAAAGACAAGCCAGAACGCGTATGTGTATGTGACGTGTATGCTATGTGGTAGGCATGCATACGAAATTGCAAAAACATTTTAGATCTGGCGTCAGATTGGAAAATTGATTTTTTTATAAAATCGCTTCTTTTTCAATAATGTTTTCAAACTTAAAATTTTTAGTAAAAATCAAATATGCTGTATTTTTCAAATTCCTATAAGACCTCTGTGCAATTTAAAATTTTATTTTAGTGGTTCATAAATGTACATATACATACAATTTTCTCCTCCTCTTTCTACGTATGCATGGGCGTGTATATGTAGAATGGGGTTTTTTGTTTTATAAATCGCGGTTCTTAGCTTTCCTCAGTGTTTTGGATTTTTTCGATTTTTTGTGGAGTGATGAACGCATACCTAAATATAATATTTTACACACCATTATTTTATTATTTAATTTCACGCAAGTAAATAATCAGTATTTCACAGTTCAGACGCCGCATACACACCCTTTACCTTAGCTTTTCCGACTTGATTGAATTTGTATGCATGAATATAATTACATTCAGGGCTTTCATTAGAATTTTTTACTTTTTGCTTTTTATTTTTCAACCATCAGTGCATACGGTTAGAACTAATGAACAGATTTAATCGGCTGAATAGTACAATACGACGTTTCGTTTTATTATTATTTCTTTAGTATAGCTTTATTTATAAATTTTCCCGTAAAAAGTACATCTATATATAACACAATGCCTATACTAAATTTGAAAACAAAGACCTTTTTTTTTGATATTGTTCCCATTAGGCTGCTAGTCGCTTACTTACTAATATTATTATATTAATAATACGGCTGTAGACTATAGGTTACGATTTACTAAAGTAAATTTTTAATTTTCAATTACTTCATTGATATTATATAAATACATTAAGGAAAAGTTTAAAGTTAACATATTGAAAAATTTACACGCAAAAGACGAAATAAAAAGATCCGTCATCATTTTTGTTTTTTTGTTTTTGTTTTTTGCTTGCTTTATTCATTTATTGTTAGTTTTATTTGTAAGACCACACTAAGACTTTTGAACTACTTACATTTGTAAAGAAATTATAGCTTTATGCATTCACTGTTACATTTTTATGCATTTAACCTTAAATTACCTATTTCTCTCAATTTACTTACTATTCACACACATTGAAACACGAATACCTACACATATACATATGTATGCAAATCACAAAAATTTCGGAATTATCCCTTAAAAACGACTTCTTTTATTGTTAATAAATTTTACGTGCTTTCCATTAGTTTTCAATACGCTTACAAATTAACTTAAATTATCTTGCTAATCGTATGTATGTATGTATGTACGTATGTATACGTTAATATGTATGATTATATATATATATGTATGTACATTTATGAATATTACAAATGTTTGTAATAAACATTGCGTTTTATGTATTAAAAACTTGAGTTCGATACGATTTTTTAATTGATTGAATAAGTAACTTACGCTGCGTCTTTTTTCTTTTTTCGTTTTTTGTTTTTTTTTTCTCTTTATTTTCTTTTTCTTACTCTACGCGCTATGTTCTATGTACAATGCAGTTTTCATTTAGAACTTAGTTTGAAATTTGTTATATGTAATTTTCAATGCACTGCACATTTTTCGCCACGATTTTCATTTAACTGTCGTTAGTTGGTGGCGGGCGGTCGGGCGGTTGACCAGCAAATGTTTCACCGAGCGAAAATTGTGCAGCACACAAAATCGAAGAACGGTGTAGCTACCTAAACCTTAACCTTACCAAAATAATGTATTCCTTTCTGTGCACGTGTATATGTGTGTGTAGAATGCAAATGTATGGTATGTATCTAAAAGCGTGCGCACTGTCTAAGGCGAATATGCATACACAGACACATGTTGTATGAGTCACGGCGGTGAATTTTGTTGTATTGAAATGTGAAAATATGCTTGTTTTACGCGCATGGGGGTGTGTGCGTACACTTGGGCGGTTCTGTGTGCGCACACGCACACCCATGCAAATCTGACACACATTTGCCAAAATATTAAACAAAAAAAAACAAAAACCAAAATTTGTCGTTATTTTATGTTCAACTGCTGATAATAAATTGATTATATGTAAGTATGTATAGACCAATTAATCGTTCATAGCCACTTATACAAAAACGAAGCGTCTTGTATATTTATGTATGGGTTTGTGTTGCAAGCACTGTGCATGAGAGTTGAGATACTGTACATACATATGTATATTACTTTTTACAAATGCTAACATATTTTCATGTAAAACTTATAGATATCAAAAATGAAGGAAAAATTAAACAGCGCTCATTTTATATAAAATTAATATTACAATATAAAAAGCTATCACAAAATAGAACTAAGCATGCGTGCACTAGCACTTATTATGCATACAACTATGAAATATTTAATTTTTAAGGGGTTCAAGTTTTATAAAAAAAAAAAAAAAAAAAATAAGAATTACTTACTTAACCTCGTTTTAAATTACTTAAAGTTATTGTTTTTAAGATGGTGATATATGCTTCATGTTGCGACAGCACTTTTTAATGAGAATTATGTGCGCAGATTTAACTTAGTTCATATATATTTTTTTGGTTTTTTGTTTTTTAATTTTATTTTTGTTTATTTTTCTGAAATAATAGTATAGCTTTTATTTGCGTATGCGTAAATTAGGTGTTTAGTCTAGAAAATGTATGAAAACTCGCGTTTGGAGCGGCGTTCGTGTTAATGAACCAAACCATTGTTTGTGAAAATATGTATTTGAACATATACTGGGCATGTTTTCCACTTTTTTTAATAAAATCTTGTTTTCTTTTAGTTTTGGTTTCATTTTATATGTACTCCAATCAATCAAATTTCGTAGTGGTTAGTTAATCTTTTAATTTTTCACAATTACGTATTTTGTGTAGCCTTTTTTTTTCTTTTAGAATTTACTCAATAGGCATCTAAGATTTCTTTATTATCCTGTAGAGTAAGTAATGAAAAAATGAGCTCAAGCAAATACATACGTTGGAGTTAGTAATCCACTTGAGTTCATGCTATCAATAAGAGTTGTATTTTATGCTTGAATTTTATGTCGGCACATGAAAAGAAATGTCCTTCGCCGGTTTCGTAGCGATTTATGGAAAATTTGGAATCGCTGAAATTCTTATGAAGTTCATACTAATGAATTATTAACATAAAAAGTATAAATACTGAAAAGGCACATTTTATATTGTTACTGGATGTCGTATGCAATGATGTGTACGCATCAAGCCGCTTTATGATACACAACTGCGGTATTAACCGAATCAATTGGGAAACTAAGTAAGCAATAGAAATAGTGTTGATAGATATTTAAATAGGGAATTTGGCGATAAATTTATTAATGTAAGCCATGGCTTTTTCAATTTATTGCTGCGTTTAACTTTAAGAATAAATGCGTTAAGATAGGTACCACCCCCTCTCTATTCTATTTATATAGAATATAACCAGCGTAATGTGACCTATTATCGTAGCCAGAAAAAGTGAGTTTAATGACATTTAAGATCAACTTTATTTTGTCTATGCTCAAGCGTTATTACTTTCCACTTTTGACGCATGCAAAAAAAAAAGAAACAATCAAAAATTAAACGGAATACAGAGTTGCACGTTGTTGAACTTGGGAATTTCTTTGGGATTACTTTATTAATGCACAATTTATTCCCCAATTACGAAACTTTATCTTGCATTAGTGCTTGGCTATTAAAATATTTAGTAATCAAAAATGCTATAGGTGTGCACACTAATACATACATGCAACTTGTTGCTTGCTTCATCATTTGTTCATTTTTTACCATTTTGAAACTTTTCTGTGGATTTTTATTTAATAATTAAATAAAAATGTTATTAGTTAAAAATATATATTTACAAAAACTGCATTCCCTCTTGGTTTCCTTTTATGCTTTTTATACAAAATTACTTTGTGTTTTGATTTTGTAGTTTATTCTTTTGCAGTTCTCAATGTGTTAAAAATAAACTTTTACGTCTTACATTAAATTTACATATACATAACTATGATTTATGGTAGATTATTAATTATTTAAATTGCATTCATGGATCTCTCTATATATATACTATATGTGCATGTGCATGTGGCAGAGTGTATTCAACGGCTTTTTAAGAATGAGTATAATCAAGTTAACTATAAAAGCAGAAAAGTACCAAAAAAAACAAAAAAAAAAAACTTAAATAAAGGATAATTCCAATGCGAACAAAGGGGCCGGTTGCATATACGATAAGTTTCGCTACATTTGGTAATCAATGCTTTGAAGGTGCAGCCTTCGAACAGGCGACACAATTTCGATTTTAACAAAAAGCTAAAGATTACTACTTTTCATATTTTTCATAAAACTAAATACGCCTGAAAACATAAATTTCTCTAGAAAAAAAAACACAACACGCGTATTAGTTGTACGCAACCGCACAGGGTTTAGTGTGCATTCATCTCACGCGGTAGCTAAGCTGCGTTATACTGTTTGTTTGATCGATTTTGTCTATATTGAGTACTAGCTACATGCATGCATCTCATCGATTGGAAGAACTGTGGTTCCAATCGAACATGTGATAATTGCTGCACAAAGTTTTAAACGCGATTCATTAATTATTAAGTCTACATATAATCCAAAGAAACAAAGAAACCATAATCCTAACTTATAGTGGTAGGTAATTTGAAAATCAGTAACCTCAATGTGGGTACCACAAATATTTAACATAGGTATATAGCATATAAAAATTCAACTAAAGTTAAAAATATTGTATAATTGAAAAACCTGTAGTTATTCAATTGCGGTTTGTCTCAGTAATAACGCGGGTATATTTTGTTGCTGTTGTTGTTGAATGCAGGTGGTGCCTGCAACTGCTAATTGCTACACTAGAGCTGTTCCACGAATTTGGTCAGCTGATCGGATGCATCGGTAACGGCTTGGCCGCCACCGGCACCGCCGACCACTCCACCTCCGACAACACCTCCTACACCTACATCCTGTGACACACCACCTGGCAGCGGTGATTGGTGCGGCGCATGCATACCGCCAACGTGATTATGTAGGCCGCCGTCGTGCGACGGACCTTGTGGCGCTGGTGAATGGCTCATCACATGATGTGGTGAAGGTTGGGCTCGTGGCGATGCCGATGGACCGCCAGCACGTGGGGATGGCGCTGAACGCGGTGACGGCGTTGGCTGCGGTGAACGTATGGGTGGTGAAGAACGTGCCGCCGTTTGCATTAGCTGCTGTTGTAGAGTATGCGGCGTTGGTGGACCCATTACATTGGGACCACCCACCATGCCGACACCGGGACCACCTACCACACCACCACCTTGCATCATTTGCTGCTGCTGTTGCTGTTGTTGTGGCACAGCACCTGACATGCCACCCATTTGCTGTTGCGGTGTTGGTGGCTTCAGACCTTGTTGCATCGCTGCTGCTGCGGCCGCGTATTGATCACCTGGTCCACCAGGACCGAAGTTACCACCGGCAAACTGTTGTCCGCCACCACCACCCATTTGTGGCGGTGCACGTTGTCGTTGCGGATAAGGAGGCGGGTAGTTGGGCATTGGCATTTGACGCGCTTTAAACCACTGCACATTAGGCATCTGTGGAGAACACAAGTTAAAAGAGTTAGTTACAATTTAATTTGAACTCGCTGCCACTATCAACAACTTACCGGTCCTTGCTGCTGCATGCCGCCAGGAACTTGCTGTTGCTGTTGCATCATCATCGGGTTTTGCATGCCTGGCATTCGCTGGTGTGGCGGCCCTGGTTGTTGCTGTTGCGGTTGCATTACCACCTGTTGCTGATTCGCCTGCGACATTTGCTGCTGCTGACTCATCATATGCTGCAACTGTTGGTTTTGTTGAATTATTTGTTGTTGCTGTTGTTGCTGCTGCTGCTGTTGTTGCGGTCCATTTCCATTTGGTCCGCCTCCAGCGTTTCCAGCGTTCGGTTGGCTCTGTTGGCGTTGCTTTATAATGGCAGCCATTATTTGCGGATTTCGTTTAAGGACTTGCAATATCTGCTGGTTGTCATGTGAGGGATTGTTTTTAATCTTTTGCATAATAAGCGCAAGCTGGGCTTCGTTCAGCGTTTGACCGCTACCCACAGCTGCTCCATGCTGGCCACCCTGCGGTCGTATGCCACCACCTGGACCACCTACCTGGCCGCCAACGCCCATACCTCCCATGCCAACGCCACCACCACCAGGCATATTACTGCCACCAGCATTGCCAGTGCCCATATTACTGACTGGGCCACCAATCATTTGACTCGATCCACCAGCTCCAACCATACTTATCATATTCTAAAAGTTAAAGGAACATAAATACATTTAAGTATATACTATACAGATGTGATACACTTCATTTTTTTCTATCCACTTACCGGCTGCATGGCGTTCTGCTGCATCTGCACCTGGGCTGTACTTGGTTGACGCATGCCTTGATTAGCATTGCCTTGATAGCGATTACCGCCACCCCATTGATCCATAGGCATGCTATTGCCCATGACAGCATTGACGCCACCAGGACCCATTTGGCCAACGCCTACACCACCTACACCGCCAACACCAACCGGCACATTTCCAACATTCCCTCCAATCATACTTCCACCAGGATTGCCTTGATTTGGCATTCCTCCTATATGACGTTGCATTACGGGAGGCGGCATTGGGCCGCCTTGTTGGCGTGCTGCTTCTTCTTGGACCTATTGAAAACAAAACAAAAATACCATTTGAAGTTTAAGTGCGAAAAATTACTATCTACCTATGTGCAAGAATGTGAAGAATTATTATGAGCTTACTTAAGATTACTTATTTGTGTTAACATTCATTTAAAAATTTCAAATTGAATTGTAAGAAATTGGTTTCTCTAATACTAACCTGTTTAACCACCTGTAAAACATTGGGTGAAGGTGAATGACCACCGCCTGGTTTCATACCAATACCAGGTTGATGCGGATGCGGTGAAGTCATGCCTCCCATAGGTGCCGACACAGGTGAAGGTACTGCCACTGTAGAAGGACTCATTCCACCTGAGCCCGTTGCTGACATCAAAGCTGGTTGACCAGGCATATTCGGTTGAGCCACGCCAACGCCTTGCATACCAACACCAACATTAACGCCACCGCCCACACCCACTCCAACAGCACCAGGACCGACAACTCCGCTCGGCCCTACAACCTGGCTAGTTGCAACGCCAGGTCCACCAGTCAGTGCTGCAGGTGTAGTAACGGTACGAGTCATAAGCGCCATACGACGGCGCAATAGTTGTTGCTGTTGCAATCTGTGATTAAAAAGTAAGTTAAAGTAAATAAAGAAAACTTCTCCAAATCAATAGCAATATCATACTTTTGCTGTAGTTGTTGTTGTTTGAGCTTATGTTTGATGTTTGGACAGAAAGGCACTGGACATTTCTGTTCCTGGCAGTGCTTGGCGTGGTAGCAGCAGAGCGCAATGAGTTGTTTGCAAATTGGGCAGCCACCATTGGTTTTTCGCTTGCAGTTCTTTGTGTGCTGCACGACGCGTTTCATCTTCTGGCACGAAGGTAAACGGCAATTGGCGTCACGACACTGGCACGCATGCACCAGTGACTGAATGCAGCGCTGTATGGATTGCTTGCGTGCTTCTTGAGGATTAGCTTGCTTGAGATCAGCTGGCGATGAGCCATCATCAATGTCCAGCCCGAGTTTCTCCATCTTATGCGGATGCCCGACTTTCTCCTTGCACACCGAGCAGAGATCAAAATCCTGTAAAAGCGTGCATAAATAATATTAAAAGAATTATAATAAAGAAATTAACAAAACGTTATGTTTAGATATTAATAGATAGGCGAAGATAGCTAGACTCCTTTGGAATCGCAGGTACAAATGAAAGAAAATGTGAAACTCCATTGAATATGCTGGAACTTAGCAGCAAAAAATAGCCCTTCAGAGGGTGGGTGGACTAGGTACAGGTGAGCCGATCTTCTAAGATAGTTTGGCATTTATTAGATCATAAAACGGAATCGGAAACAATTCCGTGGTTTCAGGGAGTCGGAAATTTCACAACTCAGTTTATTAATGCAAACATATCGCGTGATAGGCGATGAAATATCCATTTCTGTGAACAAATACAAAATAAAATCACCTCTATCGATTTAAACTTTCCAAGCATTCTTAAATTTCTTATGACAAAATTTACTTACAATACTTTCGAAAAAAAAAAAATATTTATTGCCAATATATATGTAGTCTCTTTGATTCAACGCAGCCAGCAGCATTCACTCACTAACTTACTGGCCGCCAGGACGAGCTGACGCGTCGCTACAGTTTCTCCAGCCAAGCGTATATTTCGTAGTTAGTATTGAGTGAAATTAGATAAATAAACTAGTATTGAATAAAGTCAAATAAATAAGTTTCTAGCTATAAAGTGGTGACCCCGTATTGACGACCGATTTGAAGACGCTGTTACACCTGTTCACGTGGCATGGCTCGCTTCCCGTCACCATTTTGGAAATTAGATTCACGTCTTTGATTCACGCAACTCCACCCGCTGGCGGAAAGTACGACGCATTAAAGAAGCGGCTCATTGACGAATTCGGCGAATTAAACTAAAAAAATTCTAAAACTAGGGGGGTAAAAAGCCAACGGCATTATTAGGCGAAATGAAAGACCTGGCAAACCAGCGTTTGGACAAAGAAGCTTTAAAATCGCTTTGGCTGCACCACTTGCAACATATTTTAACCACCCTGGAGGACAATATTGAAGAGTTAGCTAGGAAGGACGCCAAAATAATGGATGTTTCAACAACGTATAGTATAGCAATGTGAACGAAATCAGCACTCCTGATTGGAGATCAGATTAGATCGACTGGAGTTTAATAACCGTTATTGTTGTTGTAGCAACATATACTATACATTTCTCATACATATACGGAGAATGCTGCTGAAGTGACGGTCCTTAGCGAAATATTAATCCGGGTCGTTCCGGTTACGTAGAACCGAATTTGTGGGAACGACCGTCGTAGCGCATGGAAAAGGAATGCAATCGTGGCGGTGATACTGCACGCCTGCAGCCACACAAAAAACAACGCGCAATAAAGGTTCGATCAGCAGACACAACCATCCGTTGGTACCATCGCACATTTGGTGAAGGCAACCACAGAACGGCAACCGCGGAGGACGATTTAGTTCCAGCCGCCTTTACGTTCGTGATAGAATATCTTCCCAAAAATTTCTCGTCGACACGGGGCTGAGATTTCAGTGATACCCAAACGTTCGAAAGGCAGTGATCACACAGCAGCTATGAAATTAGTTGCTGCTAACCACACGCAAATAAACACATATGGCACGAAACGTTTTACGTTGAATTTGGGTTTACGCTGACCATTTTCCTGGTTATTCATAATCGCAGAGGTTGCACATCCAATTCTCGGGGCTGAGTTTTTGCAACACTTCGACATTTTAGTGGATGTAAAAAGTAAATTGATCATCGACCGGACTAACAAGCGCTCGAACCACTTGTCAAATAACAAAGCCACCTAGCAGTATTACCTCGCTCAAAGAGGCAAATGACTTTTATAAGATAATAGCACGGCACGCTGACCTTACAAATGGCTCGAAAAAAATATAAAAAAAAACATTACATGTACGTCCGACAATATTTTAGTGAGACGAAAGGAGCACCCGTGGTACAAAAAGTTTGCCGCCTCTCCCCCGGGAAGCTGGAGTGTGCGAAAAAAGAATTCGAGTACTTGCTGGACCGAGGAATTCACAAACGTTCGAAAAGCCATATGGTACAAAAATCTAACGCGACCTTGTGACGACTATAGAAGGCTGTATGCAAAAACCGTTCCTGATAATTACCCGGTCCGCCACATATTCAAGACTTCGCTGGTGAGTTGTATGGCAAAAAGATTTGTTTTCGTGATCGATTGCACGAAAGCGTACCACCAAATTCCGATGCATCCAAAACATATTCCGAAAACTGCTATTTTGGTCTTAGGAACACCGCACAAACTTTCCAGTGATTCATCGACGAAACCGTAAAAGGAGTGCCGTTTATTTTTCCTTACCTCGACGACGTACTCGTCGCTTCCACAACCACAGAAGAGCATGCAATTCACGTTTCCACGACAGTCGGTTCTACGTTACCGAAACGACCCGGATTTATATCCGGCCAAGGACTGTCACTCCAGCATGTAAGTATGGGGAATGTTTATGCTGCTGCAACAACAACAAGCATGCAATTCACCTCGAACGATTGTTTGATCGCCGTCGGGAGAGAGGTTTGGTAATCAGCACCGAAAAATGCCAAGTAGGCCAAGACGAGGTAGAATTTTTGGGCCACCTCGTGTCGGCTAAAGGTATCAAGCCATTACCAAGGAAAATAAAAGGCATACTCGAATTTAAAAAAAAGCCGAAAGAAGTTCACAAATTAAGAAGATTCCTGGAAGCCAAAAATCTTTATAGGTGATTTTTGTCTCATGCTGCTGCCGAAATTCTACTGCAAAAGCTAATGGGCCCCTGCAAAAAGCGTTATAGAACAGTGATTGCCTGGACAACAGAAGTAACGCAAGCTTTTGAAAAATTAACAAACAAAAAAAAAAATTAGCGGAAGCGGCACTCCTAGGCGCGACGGTAGCATTAATGTCAGATGCTTCGGATATCGCCGCCGGTGCAATTCTTCCGCAATGGGTCAGAAACAGCTGGATGCCACTAAGATTTTACTCGCAGAAGTTTATCTTAACCGAACCACAATACAGCGCTTATGACCGCGAGCTTTTGGTCATTTACAAAGCCATTCGACACTTTCGTTATTTTTTAGAGGGAACGAGTTTTACCATCTTTACTGATCACAAACCGTTGACAACCGTTTTCGATCAGAAGTGGGCGAAACTTTAACCACGACATACTTGCCAGTTAAATTTCATCAGTCAATTTTAATCCGATATTAGACACACCAGTGGCAATGGAATTTTAACACAATCGCACTGTTGAGCTTTGCACGCACCGGATTAGGGGAGACAAGCTGTTCATGAAAAGACAAACCCGATCGAGAACACTTCAGTTTCTCGATATCTTTATTACAAGGTGCGCCAAATGGCTGTCTGCTGTGTTACGCTTGATATCTATTTTTTCAATGAGACGCTTTGAACTAGCAGCAGCAAGTGCTGTTGTTGTTGTAAGAGCATAAACAGTCCCTGTAAAGGTTTGGCGAATACTGCTGGTACTGTCACAGTCCTCAACCTGTTAAATATTCGGTTCGTGCCGGTAACGTAGAACCGACTGTCGTGGGAGCAAATGCCTTCTTTTTTGCTGAATTTCCTTTCAATTTAGAGAAAACAGCAGGGAGAGTAACAGAAGATGAATCTGTGCTCGGTCGAAATTTGTGGAACAAAAATTTGGCAGACGACATCACAGCTTAAAGCCGTGAATTAAACCTTAATTATTTCTTTGAATTTATTGCGACAAGCAAAATATTTTAAATAATTACAAGGTAACACCCGCGAGCTTACAAGGAAAACAGGGATACTTTCTTACAAACTAAAATATTATTCAACAACCACTCAAATACGCCCGGTTGTAACTTTAAAATTTATAATCATGCAAAAAGAAAAACAATAAAAAGGAATATCACATATACTCACATCACAAACGGTGCAGTGGTATCGTGTTTCCACTGCTGTTTTACAATTGTTGCACGTGTAGACAAACTTGTCTTGGCCTTGGTTGTGCAATTCGTACAGCATGCAGAGTGTTGAGAATTGCGCGCGTCGAAGCGATGAAAATTCGTAGTGTTTATCTCTCGCCAGTGTTAGGAATGCATCACGGCCATCCATCAGATCGCAGGCTAGCAATGGATCTGGATCTTGTATGGGCTGTAAAAACAAAAAGCGTGGTTTAAAGTTAAAGTTCGCAAATTCACTGATAACGCAATCACAATGGCGTTAAGAAAACACTGTATATGTAAGATAAGTACAAGTAAATCTAAATGTAATTGAATGAGCTTACCGCCAAGCTTGCAGCTGACTGCGCTGAATGCAGACGTATCACAAAGAACACCTCCTTGTGCTTCTCCATTGTGGCATAGATCTTGGCGGAGAGGTCGTTGCCTGTCTGTTGTTCATTGGTTTTCTTGTTGTTTTTGCGCTGTGCAGCTTTAGATTTATTCGACTTTTTAGCTTTCTTTTGGCCCTTTTTCTTGCCATCACCGCTTACTTCATTATCTTCAATGGAGAATATCTGTGAAGTAAAACAAAAAAAAATTTATTTTACACTTTACATGAAATTCAAAGTGTGAATCTTACATTGGCAGCTGCGGCAGCTTCTGCTGCCTCGGCTTGTTTCCTTTTCTCCTCTTCCTCCTGATCCAACTCTTTGATACTTTCTTCCAACACATTGGGCCAGAAATCACCTTCAAAATAAGGCAGCTCTGCCGCTGAAGTTAGTTTGTCTTCCATTGCCTGCTTCAAGATATCCTTGTAATCCTGTATGGTACGCTCAATCATGCCCTTGTCTAACATCTTTTTGTACCATTCTTGTAAGCGTTTCGGCTTTGGTATTTTCTGGTCTGTCGGATGGCAATGAAAGATGTAATCGTCGCCTTCGGATGGTGGGCACGCCCAAATATGCGCCATTGTGTAGCCCAACTGCTTCACATAATCCATATAACCCAGCAGTATTTCATGATAGACTGCAGTACGATATTGGCGCGGTCTGAAGAAGTGTACCGAATCCAAGTAGGCGATATACACACGCCGCGTATTCGGTTGTGGGCATTCTGAGCCATATTCTTGTACGTGCATACCAAAGAAGCATACATCGACGCCATCCACCTCTTCAAAGGCGAATAACGCTTTCGCACGATACGGAAACTCTGAAGACATTTCACCATTATCGACGAATCGTCGTCGCATGCCCGGCTTTACTTCGACACATTTGTCTGACGAAGATACAACGCGGATGTGAACCTCACCAGCGCCTGCTTCTTTCTTCTTTAAAAAGTTATTCACACGTGTTTCAATGTAAATTCCAAGTTTTGTAGTGGGCAAACGCTTCGCATTGAACTTGTTCTCCTTCCGTTTGGAATTCTTTTTCTTAAGACAATTATCACAAACGAAACCACCCGGCCAAATGGTATCTAGCCAGAGCACGCAAATTTGATGTTGCTTGCGACCGCATTCCTGGCAATCAACAAACGGCTCCAACTCTAGATGATCATTTTTCATCTCTCTGAATTGGTCCTTGCGAATTTGACTAGTGTGTGAGTGGAGAAAATTTTAAAAATAAAACGAAAAATATTCAATTAACATTATGACAGCATAATCTACTGTTAATTCTCAAGACTTGAGACGAAATTGTATTAAAAAATTATATTTATCACGGTATCTACTTACGTTTGCGACTGCTGTGGATCATCGCCCAGAGTAACGGTGTCTCCTTGAATGTCGTTGAAGCATTTTTGGCAGAAAGTGTATCTGTTTGAGGCAACACCATAATCCTTTAGACTTTAGTATTTACAAAACCAATACGAATTTTAACAAATTGATTATATTTTTTTTTTTATTATTATGAGGTGTAAGTACGAATGTGTGTGATTGCGTCCCAGCAGCAAAGAATGAGCAGAAACAGGTGGAAGGCGATCGGATAAACGTTATGAAAAAACCAAACGAGAAGCAATGGTGTATGATTGTTGATACGTGCGTTTCGTGCGTTTTGTGGACGTTCGTTTTTTGCATTTTATGTACAGCAAATTTTCGATGCAGTTGCATGTGTATTTGTGTGGGAGTGAGCGTAGTACATGAGATTAATATGCGGTAGCAGTGCATGTGTACATATGTACATGTGGATTTAAATCAAGTCGTTAGTGAGAGCACGAAAACAAGTGGGTGGTGGTTAGGCGTTTAGGCAGATGGTTGACACCGCAGGTTTCAAGATGTTATTAATAAGCGTATAGTTGTAAGTAGTAAGCGATCAGCATTTAAAGACGGCAACAGCGATAGCGGTGGTTATAAAAATGGTTTGTGTTGTTGTTACACAATAAGCAGATGTGTACGTAAGATTTTAATTGGTCGATGGTTGTTGATGGATGGATGAATTTAGTTGGTAGTTGATCGATTTTTTTATTAGGATTGCATTTATGTTTTTGTTATAGGATGTTACAGACGCACACAATGAACCATTACCACAAGAATTTGATATTTTTGTTTTTTTATGGATATTGCAAAGGAATAGAAGAAAATAAAAAACAACAAGGTTCACATTAGAATTGTTTGGTTATAAAATATAAAAAAGGTGATGTCACTATACGACTACATACATAAAAACAAAATACATGTAACTACTGTATTTTATATTTAATTATTCTTTAACATATTTGTATTTGTAACGAGGTTAATAGATATAATTTACTATAAACTCACTGGTAAAAATAAATAAAATTAAGCGTTTAGTGCGTGCATGTAATTATTAGTGCAGGTGCAATTATTTTTATTTGATCATTGGAATTACGGTAAGTTTTAAATTCGTGACTCTTTTGTCTCACTTAAATCGAAAAGAATGTATTCGATAATTTTACTCTATTACCATTAGCAGTGGCAAGGAATATGATTTCCCAAGACAAATGACCGTTTCTGCATGTAACATTTGTTAATGTTTTCCTACTAAAGGGTTTTTCAATTAGCGCGGGTCGATTTTGGCGCCCTGCGGCAGCCATTTTGTTTTGGTGACATCTGTCAAATCTTTTGTTTATTATTCAGTTGTTTATGCCAAATTATCATGGCAAGTTACACGATTGAACAGCACGTTCAAATGATAAAACTTTAAGATCAAAATGAGCGTTCATTAACGCAAACGTTGCGCGCATTGCGCCCATTTTTCGGTAGACGTGGTGGCCCTTCCAATTTCTTATGGCCCATATTGAACCATATGGACCTAGATGACATGTGGTTCCAGCAGGACGGCGCTACGTGCCACACAGCAAACGCAATTTTATTCCATTTCAAAATCTACCCGCCCTTATTGAAAAACCCTATAAAACAGCCTAGCCTGTTTGTTTATTATTATTGTTGTTCTTGTAGCAGCATAAACATTCTCATACATAACAGGGGAATGCTGGAAATAAAACAGCAATGCACGGTATGAGTGTTCCAAGACGAGGCTACTTAATCCAACAAAAGTTTTTCGCGGAAGCAGCAAATCAAAGAGAGAGGCTCGTCGTTTTCCAGCTCTCACGTATGTCTCACAAAAGAGAGTTTTTGATAAAGTACCCTTAAAAATAACATGCGAGGTCAACGTTTTTCAACGTTTGAATCCTTTAAAAAGCTCGTTTTGTAGATATCCACTTCTGAGTGGAAAAAGTGATCTGATAGTCTCTACAAGCGAAATGCAGAAGTTTATTGACTTCCAACAAGAATATTTTGAAAAACAAGCTCTCGCAAGATGGACACTCACACGCCTAAGTAGGCAGTGTGACTCTAAATCCATTGGAAGTTATACAAAAAGGCGGAGAAAGTATTCAAATTCATTGGAAACCTCCAATTATAAAACCACTTATTGGAACTCATAAGTTTACAAAACAGATTTAAAACTGTTGTAGGCATTAGAAAAGCGTTCATAAATAGAAGACGGCCACCGATATTAATTGCCTTGAGCAAAAGAACCAGAATGGCTGCACAATTGAGTTGATTCATTGTAAATTCACACGACAAAAAGCTCTAGGTTACCGGATTCACTCGTAATTGCATCCGATACGGCATAAATTGCGAAATTGCATATCTACTTCAGCAGCTTTCACGAATAAAGTATTCAGAATGTTTTATGCTGTAACAAAAACTATAAACACAATTCGTTGAAGAAATTTCTAATTTAACATTCTTGCTGCCGACTATAGCAACGAAAATGATAAACATACTCTTAAAAACGGTGGAGCCTGAATGATCTGATTTAAAGCGCAATTTCTATTATAGTAATTGGCAAGATTAATTATGTTCATCGGTGGAAGAGCAATCTTTCAAGGCGATTCTGCGTATGGCATAGTGTAAATTTATTTTATAAACGGTGATCCATTTCCAATGGATTAGGGGTATCTCTCAATGTTTTCAGCTGTATAGAACTCACGTTATTCGGAAGAAAAGGAACGTAATAGTAAAATAACGCAATAATAAATAAAATTTATTGGTTTACTTTATGCCAGATGGTGTCTCACTGGACGTGAATCTTAAATTTATCAATTGTGGCATCATTGAAGGGGGGTAAGGGATAAAAAAAAATCGATTTTTTTTTTTGCATGTTATTGTAGTAAAACATTTCAAAAATACCGTGTTAAAATTTTAAGTCAATCCGAGCAAAACTTTTTAAGTTATAGAGCATAAAGCCGAGCCGCCGCAAACATCTGCCGAGACGCAGCAGTTGCGCGCGTAGTCCGTTACAAACTTTAAACGCGGTTTTCTCGAACCTTTTTTTTTAAAGTGCGTAGTCATTGGCATTTGAAAACTACTCAACCGATCCTTTTGAAATTTTGCACACATATTTTACATATAAAAAACCTCCCCCCAACGTTTTTTTTTCGCCATTTTTTTTTATATTAAGGTGGTTTTACACCTACAAAATGGCGGCATTTTTTCGTCAAAAATCACTTTTTACTCCAAACGACTACCAAATGGGTCAAAATAAAAATAAACGTTGGGGGAAGTTTAACTCATACTTTAACTAAATTATTCGTTTTTTTTTTATTTCAGATGATTCTACGCTGAGATATGCTGACTACTGCAAAATGTATTTTTGAAAAGACGTCTACGTAAATGTGCTCTCATTCGCTCATTTTGCAATATTTTTACATGAAAATTTTATCAAATATTCTTGTTATGTTACTTAATGTTACTTTATAATATGCAACAACTTTTAATAAACTGACTTGAACCGTTTCGCTACAATAAATTCATGAAAAAAGTGTTTTTTTTTAGCGTTTATCCTCCCCCCTTGAATAGCAGTTTCAACTTCCATCTCAACAGCCGCTTCCAGAGATTTCTCTAGCACCGGCAGCTTTGAAATCGTCTTCAGACGTTCATATCAAAGGTCTAATCATTTTAAGCGTCCAACTAAATGGCATCAGAAGTACTCAGTTTCTAACTAAAAACAAGTAGAGAGTGCTAAATTAGGTCCGGGGCGAACTTTATATATCCGCTCACATTTTAGTAAAATTTAATTTGCAAGTTGTGATTCTAAGTTTTGTAGTCGGTTGAAATGGCGTTCCTTTTAAATTTGGCACTACAAATTTGCAATGAAATCATCATTGGAACCTATGAAACTCGTGTCAATGATTTATCAGGCTAGTTTTTACATAGTTTCGGATATATTCATATATAGAGTACAAATGTATAACTGATATTTCTATATGCTAACAAAATCTGTAAAACGCCGTGAAATCTTAGCAGAAAATTCTGTTAAAAAAAACTTAGATTTGACATTTAAAAGGGATTGTCAAAATAAAAAAAAATATACAAAAAAGCAAATAACAGTCCAGTTGTGCACAGAATTTGGGAGAGCAAATTAGTAGGAAAATCCCTGACTTTTGGAAAACAGTTCACCAAGACTATCATTGTGAATTCACCAAGACTATTTAGTGAGTAATAAAAATGTTCAGGACGATTCCCAGGTCATTTTTTCTCTTCTCGCTTTCCTAATAAAACAGGTGAATGTGATGACATTTTCATATAAAATTTCCGCCAGCTAAAAAATCCATCTGCCCTTCGGTGGCGGTGTAAAATTGTAGGTCCAAAAATAGGAGAAAGAGTAAGAACTTAAACTTTTCAGTAGAAAACTATATTAAAAAATATTTTTAGGTCAAGACCCACCAACAAGAGTTAACTCGAGTTGCTTGTTCCGGGTCGTTCCGGAAGCGTAGAACCAACTGCTGACGGAACGTAATTGGGTTGGTTGTGTTTTACTGACCAATTCCCGGTATATTTTAACAGTAGTACGAAGCAATGAAATATGTAATTGGTAATTGAACATAATTAGATATTGATTTTTTTTTATATGCCGGTTGATTGATGAACCGGTTTTGGTTCTATGGGTACGCTAGCGGTTATACACATATGATCACATATGCCTTTATGTATCGATTTCCTTGTGCCGCTCGGAAAAATTTAAAGCTACAGAGGCACAATAAACAAATTAACTGGATCCAGTCAACAAAATCCTTCCATTCATTAAATATTTTATGTGTTATGTATGGCACTACTGGGTGGCAACACCCTTGACGAGGAACGTAAACGAACAGAACGAGAGAATAGCATCTCTTTGATTCAAAGCAGCCAACAAAACTCATTCACTTTTTTACTGCCCGTAAGAACGAGCGGACGCATTTTTACTGATTTTTTCATGCGGGCAATACATCGGAGGTTTGCCATTACCTGCCGAGCGGCGACCGCTATTAGAAAAAAAATTTTACCTGCATTTTGGTGTTTCACGGAGATTCGAACCTACCTACCCCGATTTATGTCAGTTCAATTTCAGGATTTTTTGTTTTTTGGCTATTGTACTCTCAAGGAATCAGTCTACAAAATTGATTCAAGATAGGAATTAAAAATTTAAGTAGTTATTCTATAACAGCGTAATAGTTGCAAACGACTTGATACATATAACGGCAAGAGAGTTCAATATGGGTTTCCACGTATGGTGATTATTTAAGTCCTGCGCTTTAAGTATGTGTATGCTGTTACAACAAAAACAACAACGAGAATGGAATCAACTAACTGTGAAGTAGATGCGGTTCATTGTTAACAATTTTGTAGAGCGTTTGAAGTTATGCATTCGCGCTAAGGGGGACCACTTCGAGACCAATTGCGTTTTATTACCTCGGCTTTTTAAAGTTTCTTTTGTTTAATATTCAATTCTTTTCCGTTGTTATCTAAAGGGTTTTCCAATAACAGTTGTTATTTTGGAATGGATTGCGCTATCGAGAGATTATTAACAATTTTTTATGGCCGGAATTGGATGGTATTGATCTGGACAACGTTTACTTTCAACAAGACGGCCCTACGTGCCACACAAGCAACGAAACCATTGATCTTTTACGGGAAAAGTTTCCGGACCATGTTATCTCTCGAAGAGGTGATCACAATTGGCCACCGAGATCTTGTGATTTAACACCTTGTGACTTTTTTCTTTGGGGCCACGTGAAAGAGAAGGTCTACTACGCCAACAGCTCACGGTCGATTCAAGACCTCAAAGAAAGAATTTGTGAGGTTATCGAGGACTAAGGGCAGCCACTTTGCAATTCGGTTATGGAAAATTTCATGAAAAGGATATTGTCCTATAAGCGTGGTCGTGGTGGTCATTTGCCAGATGTTATTTTCCACTCTTAACAGCATACCTTCCTCTTTATAACGAAATAAACATCCGACCATTTATATTAAACAATAGCATTTTTCTTTGAATATCAAAATAACACCTCTTATTGGAAAACCCTATACATTTTTTTTTTGTGACCCTTTATAACTTCTTTGTATTATATTATAATCAAATTAGTGGACTTTCCCTTTTTTTATTTTCCTGCCTTACATTATAAGGTTACAGAAAATTTTCACACCTCATAAAATGAATGGTCAAATTTGGTGATCACGGTATTGCTTAGGCTTAAGGCATTAATACAGCAAAATAATGTAATTTTTATTTTAAAATTCAAAAGTAAGCGTTGGTTAATGGTAGTAAAGGGTTAAGGTATGGGCCTTTAGCACTGCGACCATATTGATCTATTGTGCACCTGTAAGTAAGGGTTACCCTTTTATTAACACTACTCGTAAAAGCTTTACATTTATCATGATTGTATTTATGTACTTTTTTGTACTTTGCACTTTTTAATCTATTAATTTTATATAAATGAATATTTCATTTAATTTTATTAATATTTGTCAATACAAGACATTTAAAAATTGCAAAAAAATGCCGGAAGTAGATTTACTTTTTGAACTTTGGCAAGAACGGTCATTGTATGAATAAAAAGTCATTTGTGAATGAGAAACCTAAGGGCTTACTAGGAATTGTCATATCCATATACATATCTTTGTTCAAGGTAAGTTGGCAACGGTTAAGTATTATTGGCATCGGATGAAAACCACGTCCACCTTTTATACGATAAGACAGAAATTAATTCTGCGTTTGGTATAACCATACTCGCTAGTGACAAATTTTACTCGATAGCTTTGTTGTTGCTTTCACATGCAAATTTTTCGTCAGCTAATCGAGCATAGAGATAGCGAGAAAAGAAGTTGCGAATAGAAGGGCCTTATATTTAGGTAACTTTAGGCAAATAATATTACAAAAAAAAGATACTGCTACAACAACAACAACAACAAAATTTTAAACAAATAAATCCAATTTATAACAAAAAAGCGAATTATTAATAATGTTGAAGCGTATGATATTTTTCAAAAGGATTAATAAATATTTCTTTATCACATTGATATATAGAGAATATATTTTACTAAAGTGATAGCGACAGTTTTGAAGTAGTGATTTTGAAAGTTTTGAAAAAAGTAATGATTTTAACTTCTTCAAAACTGTCGCTATCACTTTAACAAAATATATTCTCTATTTCTGCCATTATTGGGCTGTGTATCCCAAATAAGGTTCACCACAATACTAAAATTATTTGTTCTGTTGCAACTGATAAACAAGAATGAACATGTTAAATATTGCCTCCATTTCAATGACGTATCAAAACATCATGTTCGAGTTTAGCAAAATAAATGCATAACTTTCTGATACGTCTAATTTACGCAAAATATCAAATTTTATTAAAATGCGCGTTACTACTTTTATTGAATTATTATTACAGTGAAAATAATAATGAAAATATGATAATTATTTAACTTCTTTTCATATAGTGACCGTTTTTGCTTCATGGGACTTTACGTTATAAAACTATATGAGACTAATAGGGTTACTCTAATTCCAATGAAAATATTATATAAATAATTTCAAAAGCAAAACCGAAATTCTATTTCACAAACGATAAATTATTTAGTACAATTTAAGTTGTAATTTTAATATTTAAATATGAGAAACATGTGTGAGTGTTTGTGTTACATTACTATTAAAATTTTTCTTTCAATTAAAAAAAAAACACATCAACAAAGAAATATATTGTGCTACTTGTACCGTCTGCATTATATTTAGTACTTCTTAGCAATTTTTTTTACTTGACTGTACATTGAGTTTGTATGTATTTAATATACAATTTTAAAAATACTTTCATTACACTTGTTGAAGTATTTTTTTTTCTTTAATTATTTGAACTTTTATAAAAATGCATCATGAACATACCTATTTTGGTAGCTGTAATACTTGGCATCACGTGGTATTGTACAAAGCTGTTTTCCATAGCAACATAGCACCTGTGGGTTGAATGTGTATTTACGACCGCAGCAGTAGCCTAAAGCTTGCATAACTGGGTCAATTTCTTGCTCAAAAACTTCGGATAACTGTAATTAAACGAATAACAAGTTCGAAAAGGAATTAATTTTCTATTCGATTTATTTTTATTTTATCCGAAATGAAACCTAAGTACGAAACCTACCTTTGTGCAGTATCGGTAGACACGTGAAGTCTTCCTGTTATAGAGCCAAGCATTATCAAACATTAGCCACACATCGTCGACATACTCCCAGGGATCATTATATTTGCCATTCATGAGATTATTGCGTATGGTACCCAAGTCCATAGGTTTCTTTACAATATCAAAATAGTCTGGTATGCCGAGCATTTGTGGATCCACAGGACAACGGAACGGTGCTGATTCCGGTTCATGGCGTATCAACTTATCTAATGTTGGTAATAGCGCCTGTTTCAACTCTTCGGGATTGAACACTGAAATAGAGGTGCAATAATGTGTTGGTTGTATATGCAATTTTGTTGATCTTAAAACTTCGTAAAACTTACCACATTTTTTCTTTTTGTCGCCAGCGTTGGGCATCAATGGCTCGGGTACCACTGGTTTTGTTTCTAACTTTACTTTAACTTCGCCATCAGATGTCTTTGCGTCATCCTTACTATCAGCAGCATTAGTGTTTCCACTTCCACCTACACCATTTGCACCGTTGTTGTCATCGGTATCCATTGGTTCCGTTTTAATTACAACATCACCATCTTCAGTCTTGATTTCAACCTTCACATTCGTGCCATCATTATTTACATTTTTACCCACACCAGCCGATGATTGTGAGTCCATTTGGGAACTCTCTCCAGCTCCACCACTTCCATCTTCCATATACTCTTTTTTGATATCATCTTCTTGCTTGATAGAATCTAGCTTGCCTTTTGAAGCGTTACCGCTCTCACCACCAGAATCAGCACTAGGCGATGGCGGCGTTTCATCGTTATCACGCGCCGCTGCTTCCAATGCGGCCATTTGTGATGAGAGATTACTGCTGGACGAAGGACGTGAACTCATCACAGTCGATTTCGAGGTAGTTGTGGCTACTGCACTGGCACTACTGTTGCTATTGCTGTTACCTCCTTTACCCATCGATATTTGTTGCTGTTGCTGCTGTATCAGTGTCGGTCCATTACTGCTTGTGTTGACGACATTCAGAGGTGCCGATGCAGACGTGGGAGTGCTGGAGGAGCCTGCAGTTGATGTTGTAGATGTGCCACTCATTAACGCACTTACAGCACTCGATGATGCACTAACATTCACCGACACCGAAGCTCCAGACGCTGCCGATGCTGGTGATGCCGCCAGGATGGGAGGTGTACTACTTGCTCGCTCACTCAGTGGCTGCATAAGTGATGTTACGGATGGAGGATTATTGGAAGGCGTACCAATTGGGCCATTCGATACGAAATTAGGCGACGGACTGGGTGCGGCAACCATGCCACCTGTTGTAGGACCTCCAGGTGTGGTGTTTATCCCTACTGAACCTGTACCGACTAGCGACTCTAGACTAGTAGGCGTTGGCGGCATATTACCGACAGAACCGACATTTTGTTTGGCCTGTTGTTGTTGCTGCTGCTGCTGCTGTTGCTGCGACATTGGTGACGGGAACGGATTTTGCTGTTGCTGCTGTTGTTGTTGTTGCTGCATTTGTGCCGCAGCATTATTAAATGGTGATTGTGGCAATAACATACCAGATTGCTGTTGCTGCTGCTGCTGCTGTTGGGCTTGCTGTTGCTGCTGCTGCTGTTGTTGCAAGAGCCGTTGCTTCATAATTTCTGTAAGCTGCTGCGGTGGTTGTGAACCATTGCCTCCGTTCGCGGTAATGAACTGTTGTTGGCCAGGAACAGGGCTCGTCAATACATTGGCAACGCCACCAGCTCCTGACTGACCAGGTTGCATTGCTTGAACACCGAAAGGCGATAAAACTGGATTTTGCACAACCATATTCTGCTGTGTGGAATTTGGCATTACACCCATGCCACTATTTGGACTGGGTCCCGGCGGGCCAACCAGTAAATTTCCTTGCTGCTGTTGTGGAAATTGCATGCGCTGTTGCTGCTGATGCAAGGCCAACAAGTTGCCCCCAGGTGAGTGACTGCGTATTCCTACCATATTTTGTCCAGCCTGTCCTGGCATCATACCCACATTGCCGGGTACCTGTGCTCGTAGTTGTTGCTGCATCATACCAGCAGCGCCCAAAGGCACACCCTGCCCTCCACTACCTCCCATAGGACTGATCATTGGGCGGATTTGGGTTTGCTGTGCTTGCGGATGTCCAGGTGGCAGTTGTTGACCAACTGGTACAGTATTACTTGGTCCTGGTCCGGGGCCAGCTCCTGCACCACCGGTCCCTTGCTGCTGCTGTTGCATTATTAACAATTGCTGCTCTTTTCTTTTGATGCGTTTTTCTTCCAACTCCTTTTGAATCTTGTAGATCTTTTCGGCAAGTAGGTGATAATACTCCGAACGGGACTTTGCGGCTTCGTACATGTCTTTCTCAACTTTTTCAGCGTATGAAACTAGATTCGCCATGCGTTTATCCGCCATGGTCGTCGGATCTGACGTGGGGAAAATTGCTTGCACAAGTTTGTGGACAAGATGTTTGCGCAGGTCGGCTGTCACCGATTCACGCCAGTCTCTTTCTTCGTTACCAGCATTATTATTTCCGCCTCCATTGCCACCTTGCGATGATGTAGCACCACCGCCGGGTGCATTATTACCGGGGGGGCCTTGGACACCCACCATGCCACCAGCGCCGCCGCCAGTACCTGGACCAACTCCAGGACCACTTGCATTGTTGTTACCGCCTACCACACCAACAGGTCCACCTGCCACTCCGCTTATAGCCGTTGCATTGGCCATCGCTACATTATGTGACTGTAATTTCATTTTGGCCAATTCTTGAGCACCTACTAACTGCTTGTTGGGTGGAGGCCCATTACCGCCGGCGCCAACCATTTCTCCTGCATTGCCGGCGCCACCACCACCGCTAGCCAATTGTGCATTGTTGAACGCGGAAGTGTTATTAAAGTTGTGAACGCTCACCGAGAGTGGAATGTTTGATTGTTGCTGCTGGCCTGTATTTTGTTGATTCGGACCGGCATTGTTGGCGTTCGGGCCGCCGATTAAACCTGCCAACTGTGGATTATTATTATGACCGCCCTGCAAAAGTACTTGCTGTTGTTGAGCACTTTGTGTTTGTTGTTGCATGCCATTATCTGGGCCTCCTGCTCCGCCAAGCATCATGTTGTTTCCCATAATTGTATTTGCGTTCGGGCCACCAGCTACTACGCCACCACCGGGACCGCCGACAGGTGCAGACATAACTCGTACAGCCGGGCCGCCTCCCGGCATACGAATGCCTTGCAACTGTTGCTGTGCATTTACGGCACTATTTTGCAGCATATTAGGGCCTGGTCCCGAATTGGAGACTGCACCTTGCATACCCAAACTGTCGAATCGTCGAATCTCCTGATTCGGATTTTGTGCATTCTGTTGTTGCATTTGTTGTGCAATGTCAGCGTTTGTCTTTATGCCAAGTTGTTGCTGATTTGGACCGCCTGCCATACCCGTTTGACCGCCCGGTCCGGTGACAATATTCGGTCCACCAGAATTTTGCTGTGGCATTCCAGAATTCTGCGGCCCCGCACTACCAACGGTATTTCCGTCCGGCTGCTGCTGCTGTTGCTGCTTAACAATACCTTGCAAAGGCTGGTTTACGTTTGAATTTGCATTAGCCCCGATCGCGTTGTTGTGAAAACTCTGTTGTTGCCGGAAGGGCAAGCAAATTAGACATTCTGAACGAGTACAGGTCTTGTAATGCAACAAAATTTGACGAGACGAGGTACAGTGTTGAACGCTACATTCTTTACTTTGTTTGCAGTTCGCCATATGCGCCAGAACATCCTGCATAGATTTACAATAGGGAACTGGGCATTTTTCGCGATTTGGATTGAGGGATTCGCGCTTATTACACTTGTGTGCATGTAAAAGAAGCACCAGCTGTTGCTGTATATGCTTCTTACGTTCTTCAGAGAGATGGCCGCTAGCACTAGAACCCCCTCCTGCACCACCACCACCACTTCCACCAGCTGCACCAGCTTGTTGTGATGTGCCCGGTTGTTGCTGCTGTTGTTGATGAAGTATTTGATTTTGTTGTGGGCCACCACCAGGTTGCGGCGGTCGTGGTCCCATTGTCGCACCACCCATAAGTCCACCTTGCGCATTCTGCTGTTGATTTGGACCCATTTGTTGTTGTTGCTGCTGTTGAGGACCGCCAACCATACCGCCAGGTGTACCATCATTACCCACTCCAGCCATTCCCATGGGTACACCAGGTCGGTTACCCTGTTGCATAGGATGAACATTGCCACGTTGTGCCATTTGTTGTGCCAATAGTTGTTGTGGGTTATTTGGATTCACGTTGATTCCGCCCTGTGGCCCACCTGGTCCGCCATAGTTCCCAACACCGCCCACCGCATTTCCATATGGCCCATTTGGTCCGACTGCAACATTAGCGCCAACCATATTAGCCATTTGACCTGGACCACCGTACGTAAGATTACCGTTCAGCACATCTGATCGTTGCGCTGCACAGTGATTTAATCCCATACAAATGAGGGACAAATAAAAATTGTTAAGGGATTCTTTATTAATTATCATCTTAAGGCAATACGAATGTATGAATTTGAGTGAAAGAATTTGGTTTTTTAATACGCAATTGATGAGAGTGGATGGGTTGATTAAAGTTTTAACGCGAAAGGCCTCCGAGGGTAAAACAGAAATTTGTACATTTTTTTTTATGAAACGATAAATGATTGCAATCGCAATATAACTATTATACGAAAATAAGCGACAGCGTAACGAGTAATGTAATGAAATGCATGGCATATTGAATAACCGTACTTTTCAGTATTTTATCATTGCAAAGTAATCGCCGACATTGATATATACAACTAATTTTTAAAACAATTGATTCAACTTAAAATAAGAGTTTGCACACTATTCATATATTCTTATATGAAATTTATGTTATTATATCTACACATTCATCTACAACATAAACCTACATTTAAAATCTATACGCGTGTCAAACCATTCAACGCAAAATTCTTGAGAACCTTAAATAAATAAAAGAAAAACTTACCCATTTGTATATTTGGGTTCTGCATTCGAGGTCCTCCGCCTGGTCCAACACCAGGTCCATTGCCAGCCATTAAATGTGGGCCGGGACCACGTAGCATATGTTGTCCCACCATTCTGCCCATCATTGGACCATTCTGTAGACCTTGAGGATGGCCAGGACCTCCACCTAAATGCATTCCTTGATTTGGACCACCAACAGGTCCCATATTTCCTACGGGTCCAACTCCGGTTGGCCCAGCACTCATCATACCACCAGCACCGGCGCCTATTTGTTGTTTTAATGTATTTACCATTCCAGCATTGCCACCCAGGCTACCCAAATTGCTATTGGTGATCACCATGCCTCCAATATTACCCTGGGCAATCGTATTCATACCTAAATGCGAAATTATTGCACATTTTTTATTACATACATGTTAACAAATATAATTCTTAGATGAAAATACTTATTATATATTCTTCCAAAAAAAATTCCCTAATAATTTCAGAATTAAGTTGTCCAATGAAATACTTAGTTGACCTCTTTGTACTACCTTAACAAAGTTCGAAGCATTTCAGTACATTTAAGACTACTACTTCACCTAGTCTTAAAGCATTTGATATTAGTAGGTATTTAATTGAACTAAATTAGTAACAATATATGGATGTGAGTTTTATTACCAGGCATTGTGCTCATTCCTTGAGTGCCGTTATTTGAAATAGACATCGACATTGAATTGACCATACCCATTTGACCACCAACTACTTGCAAACCAGCTGCGTTTGGTGATTGCAGATTAGGCGATTTGCTTCCTAATTGGTTCATACTAGCTCCACTCATGGGGTTACCTATCATTCCGGTATTCTTATTACCCTGCAAATGAAGTAAATTAAATTAAATTAAAATATTAAATATTAAATTTGCAGATTTTTATATTTTATAAGGCATAACACTTACTTGTTGTTGCAATAGCTGCTGCAGATGTTGATGGTGTTGCATCTGCCGTAAAGGATTGCTACCACCGACTTGATTGCCGCCCACGCCTGTGGCATCATCGCCACCACCATTCATTTGTGGCCCACCTGGTCCGGGGCCTTGTGCAGGTGGTTTATTGGGACCGCCGACCACATTAACCCCGAGGCCAGAACCTGGTCCTCCTGGTCCACCACCACTGCCAAGGGGATCTGGCCAATTGCTGTTACCAGTTACCAACTCATCTGGCAGATCATCTTCTAAAACGGAAACGTAATCCGCTAAACAAAATAAAAGGGATACAATAGTTTA
Organism: Anastrepha fraterculus; assembly: GCA_037575425.1. Taxonomy (NCBI): domain Eukaryota; kingdom Metazoa; phylum Arthropoda; class Insecta; order Diptera; family Tephritidae; genus Anastrepha; species Anastrepha fraterculus. The sequence goes on along the minus strand of JAYXIM010000012.1, from coordinate 27,256 downwards.
ATAAAACTTATTCTTTTATATTTGTAGCTATAGTAATTTAACTCACTTGGATCCATTTTAGTCCGCTTTTGCGGGGGTTCGTCCATATGATCTGCCATCATTCAGAAATCGTTGTTTTGTTCTATATTTTGGTATTTAGTAGCCGTATACGCGTTTTACTTTACGCACCTTTTCACTTGATGTTCAGATGGATCAACTTGTTGTTGAAATAGTTACAAATTTTTGCGAGGGCAAAAACAAAAGTTTATTTTAAAAATGTTAATAACGACGAAAGTAGACGAGATTTTACAAAAGTCGAAAGTATCGCTGCATTTAGTAGGAGGGCAAATGTCTCTCCCGCAAATGGTTTAATTTTCAAAACACTACCACTCGACACTGTTGCACTCATTTGCCATGTTGTTGAAATGACATTATGGGATAATGTTAAAATTTCCCAGGTCTGGACACGTTGTTTACTTCGGCTTTGTTTCTGCAGCCTGATTAGATTCTTTACCACTCTTTGAAATCGCTTGCGTTTAATTATAAAATGTTCCAACTGTGTTAAATCGTTTTTTCCGGTCACGATTGAGTGCATTTTGTGTTAGAAATCGCAGAGGAAGGCCTGAAAGTTTCGGCTTATTTCCTATTATTTTGGTATACTTCCAACCGTTCTCGTTTAAGATGAGTTGTTTTTTTTTTTGTTTTTTGTTTGTTTATAGTTAGAGAAACAAATTTTAGGTGAACATATTTTCAGTTCAATTTACGTACATTCTCATTCGTTTGTTTATTGGCACTTGACACTTTCCTGCGTTTGCATTGATGGTTCAATCATCATTTTTAATCGCCGACGATTATCACCATCAACATCTTTCAAATCAAACATTGTTTTCTTTGAGTATATGTTTTTTGCGCCTTTTTTGCATTAATAAAAATTCCAACGATATTTAATTGTACATCAACTGTAAAAGGAATAAAAAAAAAGATTTAATATTTTGAATTTGTACTCGGAATCATATTGATTTCGTAATTATTCTCCCGTCCACCATGCATTGTTTAAATTTTATTTGGCCTATTTGTTTGCGGATATGTTGGAGTACTAGAACATTGTGACAGTTGACAGTAATGATAGGTTTTCTTTAACTTACAAAAACAAAGTTTTATATTTGGTATCAATTAATCAAAAATTTGCTTAACAATTCAAAAACAAGCATAGATATATGAGTTATATCGTTCAACGAATTTCCCTCAAAATTGTCAAGCCACAATCATCATAGCCAAATGGCAAACAGCAAAGATTTTCTCTTTGATTCGTTCATCTTTCTTTTCAGCCGACCGTCGGCCGCCCGTACAATTTCGTGTAAATTTTTCGTTCATTCTATCATATATGTGACCACTAATGTCCTAACTGGAAGCGTGTACATATGAACGTTGTTTCGTTCGTTCAAGCAGCTCAATTTGTTGGTAATTTTGAGCGAGAGGAAGACAAGCATATTGTCGGCGACTGCTCGTTGATTTTGTAAACCACACTCGTTTGTTTCTTTCTTAACTACTCGTTACTTTTCCACTGACGGACTTTTGGCTCTACCAGCCTCTGTGCCTGCTTCCTACTGCCCAGCTACCACACAAGCCGACCGATTCGCTCAAAACACTGTATACGGAACGCGAATAGTCAGTGTGTTGCTTGCACTACTACACTTGCATCGCGACCAACTCGACCAACGAGTGCGAGCAGTATTGGAAAAAGAAAGAAAAACAGACAAGCAATGACTGAAATTTTTTGTCGCTAGTTTTCACGTCGTATCGAAAATTTCTATTTGCAGAATTTTTGTTTTATAAAATTTTCATGTTAAGAAAAAATCGTAAAATTTTTTACGAAAAAAGCAGATTTACAGAAAAAAATTTACTTTAATACAAAATTATTATTCATATTTTGCTCACTTCTGATTTTTATTAAAAACATTGTTTTTCGCCGGCAATCTTTTTTTTAAATAAAGTTCATAATTTTTTTTTATTTTGCTTTTTCAAAATATAATTTTAACATTTTTTCTGGATTTTTGACAATTTTTTTAATTCTTTTCGCAGCAATAAAACAAAAATTCAGTGCGTTTGCTCCGCACCAATAAAAACTCAACTGATTTCGCGAACGAGTAACGACAGAACTAGGAAGAAAGACTGAAATTGAAAGAGTCGAGTCGATTTATGAGTCTCTGAATAGCGCGATACAAGTGTTGTCAGCTCAAAGTGATTACTCAAACTTAAAGTCCCAGAGGGATTTTTACTAGCATTCCATCGATTAAATATCGTGAAAAGGAATCAACATACCCACACATATATGTGTATATCTATATCATAATAAACAAAAATTACTAATATTTTTTACACAGATAAACATTTCTTGAGAACTATTAACTCAGACTAACTTTAAAAGCCTACACCATAGCCAGACTAACTTTAAAAGCCTACTATATCAAAATATTATATTTCAATGTAACTCAGACTAACTTTAAAATAACATTAATAACAGTTTGTCAAAAACTATTAAACGCGTGAAAAATAGTTATTTATTCAAATAATCTAAACTTGGTAATATCTTAATTGTCGCGCTCGAATACAGGGGAGTAAATATCCCCGATTTGCAGATATGAAAAATTTTAGTGTTAACAACACTTCGTATCATAAAGCAAGTGTAGAAAAAATTGATACAAACTTCGGATCTACTCGGTTGATGAACAATGACAACCCGATGGTTAAAAGAGACAGTATATGAGTAATGAGCAGCGCTTACGCTTGTGCTACATTCACACACATCTCAGGCATGTAGTCATATTCTTCTAGCGCACTTCCACTCACTTTGCGTTCGGTTTATTTTTGTCACTTTTCTCTTTCACTATCTACATTTTCGATTTTGACATAAATAAGTGAACAGCGAGTTTCATGAAACGAATTTCTATGCATATTATACTCGTCTATACATACACGACTCCGCGTCCGAATCGTATGAGCAGTAAATCAACGAGTTGTAGCATATTTAAATACGATTTATACACTTAATTACCCCATCTCAAAGAACTTTACACATATAAAAATGCGTCAAATACACAGAAGGTTTTTTTTAGTTCAAAAAATGCATATCAACTAGAACAATTTTTTGTACAATAAATAAATCAATCCATGATCATTGCAACGAGCTGCGAAAAATCACGACGAATTGTACTGATGCACTCACGCACACGAACTCGTCCGAGAGAAAATCGAACCGAAATCGTAACAGAGCGCGACAAAAGCTGCCAATATTTTTCCAATTTTTTCCAACTTAATGATTTGTAGATTATTTAAGTTATACACTATTCACAACAAATGCGCCGAATTATTCATATTATAATTAATTTTAATATACATATATTTCAAACAATTTATCTGACCACTATCGCAACTTCCACTGTAATGCCACGACCATCACGACCATGTTCGCGCACACACTAACAAAATGGCGGATTTACCCAATGGCTCTAGTAGCTACAAGTAAAACAGAGATGTCCATATGAGAGCAATTTACAAGTGCTGCCATTCCCATAGAAATACATCGGGCTGTAAAATATTATATTTAGAAAACATGAAAATTTGTAAAGCTTCGTTGTTTGGTTATCGTTAATCAACGATATTAAGCAAATTTTTTAATTTTACATAAATATGAATGTATGTGTGTTTAACTCACGGTCGATTAAACTTTTATGATCTATTTCAAATAATTAATATATTTCAAATAAATTATGAAGTTTGGCAACTTCGTAAATTATACTACACGATACAAGTCCTTGCATATATTTTTAACTGTATGGAACTGGCACTTAAATATCGTGAATCAATATCATCAAAAATTTACATTTTAGTCGTGAAATTAAGAATATACAATACAGAAAAAAGTAGCAAAGATGAGAAGATACGTAGTTTAATCCGATCTTTAAATTTAAAAATATTCCAAATAGCTATTTTAAATACCTAAAATTCAAATGACATATGTATGTTACTATTGTGGTTTGTAACACTGTAGCACCGTCGATTTACCGATCTACAAATTAATTTTAGGTTTAGCAAGTGTCTAATGGACTATGCAGAGTGCCTTCAATTTCCAAATTAGAAAAGTAAATATGTATGTATGTACATATGTGGATCGATAGAAGTTCTAGAGACAAACATAGCCATATAACTTTTTTTGGGGGAAATGAAAACTATAGGTGTTATTTATTGGTCAAATCAAAGTTAAACATATTTGAATCTTAAAATATCTCGAAAAGCAATGTATGGTTTTAAAAAGTGATTTTATGAGACTATAAGCCTTCGAATTAATAAATCTTCTAAAATTTATAAAAAAAATATAATATAAAAACAAATTTTTAAATTAAAATTAAACATATTGGAATATTAAAATATCTCGAAAAACAATGTATGGTTTTAAAAAGTCGTTTATAAAAAGCCTTCGAATTAATGAATCTTGTAAAATTTATAAAAAACGAGCACTTATATAAAAAGAATTTTAAATATTAAATAAAACAATTGTTTTAATAACTTTATTAATGGTGTAAAAAAATAATTAATATGTATATGTACAGTATTTCCCGGATATAATCACCGTCTAAAATCCTGTTTATAAGCACTGACTCTGTATATAATATTCAAAGCCTCGTTTATATATATATAAGCATTACCTGTGCATATAATTGAACGAAATGAACGACTACTATTAAAATAAATGCATTTCCATTTAAAACAAGAATACATAGAGATTTCCTTTATTTAAACTAGTGAATAGTATGTATGTATGTGCAACCAGAGATTAATAAATTGTTATACAGAATTTTGGTTCTTCTTTTGAGTTCCACATAATTATACTATGTAGGATCTTGTTAGGTAATAGTTAAAAAAAACCTCGGATTTTCGACTGAATGTTCATTGTAGCGAGGCCGAGATAGTACTGTTCACAGGAAATGCTTATATCGTGATTTTTTGTGTTTCTTTTAAATAGGTGAAATTTTCTTACAGTAAGTATGAATATAAGTAAGGAATCAATATAATAAATAACTTAATAATAGAACAACAACAATAGCAGCATAAACATTTCCCATTTCAGTCCTTGGCCGAATTTAAATCCCGGTCGTTCCGGTGACGGAAAGTCGCTTGTCAACTGACGATCGGGGTCGGTTTTATAAACGAAATTTAGTTGAACTTAAGGTATTTTTTCTCATAATAACGTTTCAGTTATTCTGCCGCACATTTGGATCATGATGTTTTCCGGGTACTTTTTTTCGAAATATTCAGTCAAGTTCGCCAATATAGTTGTGCGAAAACTTTTAGGAATCTTTAATAAGTAGGATTATACGCCGTTCATGCTGAACGCTAGCGCATTCAGTTCTTAATGCACCTATAAATGTGCATTTACCAACAAAAAAATCTCAACCCAAATATAACTAAATGCTAAATGTTTTTTGCATAAAGAATCTAAATTCTGAAAGCAACTTTGTAATCTTCCAACAATTGGTTAATTCGAACAACGTCTTGAACGTTTTTGTTATAATCCAAAGATTCAAAGATTTTTGCTCGAATTTTGTTAACTTCGCAAATCGACGTGTTTATTTCTTTAATTATAATCTAAATAAAGAACTATAGACAAATATAACTTTACCATAAATAAGATAAACCTTACTAGACATTTAAAAATTAAGTAGCATCTCAATATAGATAAAAGACAAGAGTTTTGCTCCTCACCTAATATCATTCGAAATGCAATTCCGTTGCTTTTAAGGCTTTCCGCTTGAGAGTATGCGAAAAATTTGAATATACCTATCAGCACGTATAAAGTATTTTACAACAATAACAAACATATGATTCTGAACGAGAGTAAATGCATATTTTGTAAAAGCGATACCATGAACACATTTCGAAAAAGCAATGTTCGAAAGTTTTAAATGCCCATTTAATGCTCAGCACGAACGCCGCATAAATATATAAAATATTTAATTCAAAAATATGGTAGCATCGCAGAAAAATGCTTTGTATTCAAGGCGAATTGAATACCTAAGATGGCGCCTTCGAAAAACGTTACTTAATTTTTAGCGATTTTTACAAGTCTGAAATCAGGCCCTACGACAATACAAAATAAGCAAATAAAAGAACAGAAGAATAGCTTGGTAATATTGTGACATTTAAAATAAACAAACTAGTGAAACTAAGTGCCGCGTGCTAAAAAGCCTCCAAATGCAGTTTTTCGCGTTTGTATGCGGACATTGTACAGATCCATAAGCAAAACAACTCTCAGTTGGTTAATAAAAAATATTCACAGCTGAGATCACCGTATCGAAAAATCTAAAAAGGCTAGGTAAAAATGAAGACATTTCTCAATAAAAACAAAAAAAAAACAGTTATTATAACCTAGAAATATATTAAAAATATTTGTTATTGTAAGTTTTCCAAGTCAAAGATATTATTTTGTATATTTTTGTTGTGGATATTCCAAGGCGAATTGAGTGCTGAAGGGGCGCCATTAAAAAAACAGTTACTTTACTCTGACGTCAGCTCCCTTCGAAATACAAAATAAACACAAGTAGGAGAAATTACATGTTTCTGAAAATTCAGTGAATGGCTTGGTAATATTGTGATTTGTGAGATTAAAATGAAATAAACTAATGCAAGCGAAGTGCCGCGTGTTTAATTTTCAAAGCACAAATGAATATAAAGCCTTGAAAGTTACTGTTTGTTAATGGCGCCACCCAAGAATGATAGAGAAACAGATTGCGCCTTCGAATTCGCCGTGTCATATGAGCGGATGAATAATGCTGAAAACAGTGACCGACGTACGCAGTCCCTTACCGCATAAAAACTAACCTAACGAGCATAAAAACTCATCCTTTAGAGAACAACTGCGTTCTTTTAGTTACATATTTGCACAATACATCGGTTTGTGCGTGTATGTGTTTGGTTGTATCTGCACAATGCTGCCATTGATATTTTTGCATACACACTTTTTCAAATATCCGCGTTATAAGTTACAATTTTTCATTGTTTAATAAACCAAATACAAAAACCAACAAATGCAAATAGTTCATTTATCTATAAATAACATTATTCAACAGTGTTTTTAAGTTATTTTAATAAAAATTATAATTTTTCTAAGTTTATTTTGTAAATGGTTTCGAAATGTACTGTTTGGCAACACTGTGTGGTGAGAGAGCAATCAACTGACAGGGTTTTACGGGAATTTTTAAATATCGTGAAATAAAATTTACGATACTACGATACGGAAGGAAGGAATTTTTCATTTACATGGGGTTCTCATTAGTTTGATCGTAACAGCTGACAGGGGGCTGCGTATACGTCGTTCACTGTTTTCAGCATAAACAAGCAAAAAGGAGGGGAATTACTAGTTTGTGAAGAAGAAGAGTAGGCGTAAGCAATGGAAGCTATCAAACTCAAGAAATTATACACACACACACACATACTTTTTAACCATGGCATATACAGCATAAAAACGCAAAAAACTGCATTTGGAGGCTTTATATTAATTTGTGCTTTCGCAATTTAATGCACAGCACTTCGTTTTTATTCGTTTGATTAGTTTAAATTTTACAAATCACTATATTACCAAGTCATTCACTGAATTTTCACAAACATGTAATTTTTCCTACCTTTGTTTGTTTTTTATTGCAAACGCAGCTGATGTCAGACTTGTAAAATCGCGAAAAATAAAGTAACTGTTCTTAATGGCGCCACCTGAGCTACTCAATTTGCCTTGGGCGGCACCTAAGATGCTCAATTCGCCTTGCATTAAGGGCTAATTATGCACAAGGCGAATTGACAAACAAGAAATTCGGCTTTCTTTTGTTTTTTTATTTATGGAGTCTGACGACACAGCGAATTGTATACTATCATGCTTGGATTATTCACACTTCGCACAACTTTAGAAAACTTAAGGCCTATAATACTTACGATTTTCTTATATTAATTAATATAATAATATGCTTTTCAAGTAAATCTATAAAAATATTGCTATTGCTATCACTATATTTGAAATGAAATTCAACAAACTTTTCAGCAGTTGTTTCGGGTAATCAGACATTTGCAAAAGGCATTCAACAGATTCTTATACGACAGTTTTAAAATTTATGCGAAAACCGAATAGTAACTCTGTGCAGATATACTGGTCATTTTTTCAGAAAATGTTGTTGCTTTTGACTTTGTATGTTTTTTAGTAAACAAACTATCAAACAACATCTATCTCGCGACATAAGTCTAAATCCAAAGCTAAGCTATTTTGTGAAATATTCAAGCTTCAGCACTGAAGTTCCGTATGTAGAATGTAAATTTTTCCACGACGCCAAACACTGATTGTTTCTTTTGTACGGCGATGTTTCATAAGCTAACTGTTGTTATTAGAAACAGGCCGGGACTGCAGCTTCTTATTCATATCCCATCTATCTTTGAAAAAAGTTGTAGATGGAACCAGAAGGAACTAATTGTATTGTTAAGAATTTCAAAAATATGAAAATTGCGTATCTCTTCATATACTAATCATAAGATATTTGGTTTCGCGTTTTACGGAATTTTCCTTTGCAAATAATTTTTTCGCCCATTTTATTTGCCGATTTTTATTAGCAATATTAGCTAAGTCATGCACTCGATACGCGACTGTAATTTTGTTTTGCCATCTGGCTGTCGGTACTGTCAGCATGCACCAGCGCCACCTAACTGTCATTTAGTAACAGGGCGACGAACAAAGAATAAAAAAATCAAAGAAAAAATGAGACATCTGTTGGGAAAAATATTATGGTTTAAGGCATTGATAAATTGAACAGGATAAATCATAAATTATTCAAATTTTACTGAAATCAATTACACTTCTGAAGCACTTCAAATTTTCTTCACGGGTTCTGCAGACTGTGGAAAAACTTACACATTAAAGTGCCTCATGGAAACATACAATCGCTACACTCAGGAGAACAACTCAATGAACAACGCCTACATTGCCTGTGCAAGCACATGTAAAGCCGCTGAACCTCTAGGTGGCACTACAGTTCATTCAGCGTTTCGTCTCACAACTTCTCGCGTGACGAAACTCTTATCCACAGAAAATTTGTAAGCTTACAGAAACATGTTCGTAGACGTCAAAGCTGTTTTCATCGGCGAGATCAGCATGTTACGTTCAGTTATTCTTCAACAAGTTAACTACGATTGCAGCAGATTACTGGCATATACGACAAACCTTTCGGAGACATTCACGATATATTATGTGGAGATTTCAGACAGCTTCCACCTGTACGAACAACTCCATGTTATACTATGCCGATCAATCAATTAGGAGGTCCGATTCTTTGGCACAGCAGTGATTACTTCCCACTGGTTCGTGTTGTGCGACAAAGCGGTTTTCAACGATTCTAACAAAAATCGGCGATGGACTTCAACTAAGCAACGATATAATCTCCCTTATTGAGTCCAGACATAAACCTCAGGCTTGGTGCAAAGAAAACGTGTCTAATGCTGTCAGGCTGTATTATTGCTAAATGCATACAATTGTCTCGCACATGATATTATGATTGGTTATTCAAGTGAACAAGAGAAGAGACAGTACCAAGGTAAACTACACAAGATGACAGTGGCAGAAACCGATGGATTACCGTACCTGCTGCCTTTGGCAGAAGGATATCCCTACATGATAACTTCTAACATAGATGTCGCTGATGGATTGGTAAATGGAGCTATTGGTGTTTTGCGACATATCGAACGTCAGCAGTCAAATGTAGATGACAATTCTGCAGAAGCAGGACCATCGACCAGTACAACTTCGCCAGCAGCTAGAGAAGAAATTGTTACTTTATGGTTCGAGTTTCCAGAAGAAACAACAGAAACCAGAGCAAAAGTTCAATGTTGATCCCACGTGCAAAGCAAGCCCAACACTTTGTCTACAAATTGGGTACCAGTTTATAAGAAAATAGCAACCATAACACTAACAAAAAAAATAAAATACAAACGAAAACAGTTTCCTTGCGTTCCTGCTTGTGCCATCACTATTCACAAGTCACAAGGTGGGACGTTTACTGTCATTGTTTACAAATACTCATCCAAGCAACCGCAACAGTTGGTGTACGTGGTGCTGAGTCGGGTAACAAGTATAGAATTCTTGTTTATTACCACTGAAAAAGACGCTCCATTTCGCTTTAAACACGGACGGGAGGGAAACGATTCACAGACAACAAGAGATATCCGTAACGCATATATTCGACTTCGTGGACACACACTTCGAATAATTACTGATAATGCAGTAAAATTCTGTAATTCACAGAGTTTGCCTGCTCACTTTGCAGATATTGAAAAAGACACAGTGATTGCAGGGTCTGATTATTTGATTCTGGCCGAAACGTAGATGCGTGACAATTGTGATCCAATTTCAATTGAAAATTTTGAATGTGGAACCCAGCAGAATAATCGATCAGATTCTGAAACAAACGCAGCGGGTGGAGTGACAATTTATAGAAAGTTATCGTCGACATCCACGGCCAAAATTGTCAACGTTGAGATGTCGAATACAACCCGCCTTATTAGAAACACTGGTGACGTTTGCTTGGCAGAAGTTACAGGCTTCACCGCTGATACCACGTTTAAAATGGTTCTTGGGGCAGTTTATATTCATCCTGGAGCACTATTTCCGTATGTTTACAACAGCCAGTGCGAGTATGTACATCTCATCATAGAAGTTGATACCGATGTACCAATTCTTCTTTGTGGTGACTTCAGCACAAACATGAAAAATGACGAAACATTTATCAAATTCATGAAAGATTCAAAGACGATTGTGCATCAGACGCTAATAAGTCAACAACACTAAGAGGCACCACCATCGATTTGACTTTTTCAAGACACACTCACTTGAAACACTCCCTTTGTGCCCATTTACACGAGGAGACATCTGGAAGGGAAACATTTTGTTCGGGGGTGAAGGACGGCCGCGGAAGAGAGAAGGGAATTTGTCTCCTGTACTGGCGACACGCTTTGTGCTTCTTATTCGTATTTCCAATTGTGAAGTTGGCTGCAAAACAATTTTTGACAGTTGCTTCATTCGTTTTATTCTTTTGAGTGAAAAAGTACTGTAATATCAACCTATTTTGAAAATGGAATACAAGTGGAATCGAATAAGCATTGAAAAACTAATAGTGTATATACAAGAAAATTCGTGTTTGTACAGCATTAGATCTAGTGATTATATGAACCGAGCCAAAAAAGCGATGGCATTTGCGGAAATTCATAAAAAAAATGGCAACAGAAATGGTTGGGGTCACACAAGACGACATAAAAAAAAAAATGGAAAAACCTCCGTAGCCAATACATGAGGGAGCTACGATTAATAAAAAACTCGAAGAAAAGTGGAAGCGGTGTGAATGGGGTATACGAAACAAAGCTTTGGTGTTTTGATCAGCTCTCGTTTCTAGAAGGCCATGTAGCAACCAGACAGAGTCAAGACAATATTGAGGTAATATTAAAATGCAATGTGTTACAAATTTTAAGAAAATACAAATTGTGGTATCGTCAGACGTATACTATATAACTGATATGAACGAATAATTAACATATGTACGTCACATTTTTTTTTCAGATGCCTTCTTCTTCGAGTACCTCAACGTATACGAATACTGAAAATGGCAGCTTTATGGGTACAGAAAATGGTAGCTCGAGCGTTAACGACGAAAAAAGGTACATAACATTACGAATAATAAAAAAAATATATCATATAATTTGCTTTTTGTTTTTTTTTTATAGAAAAGTAAGCAGTTTAATGAAATGCAGCAGGAATTCTCTTTATTTAAAGCAATGATTCATAAAAAGAAAAGCTCCCGAAAATACGCCTGGTTGGGCACTTTGGTTGCAAATCCAATGGAGGAAATAGACCATGACAAACAACAGAGCGCTGCTTGGGAAATACAGACGGTTTTAAAAAGATATATTGATGAATCCAATCAGCGCACTCCTTCATCATTAGAAACTGCATCATCATCAGACAAGGACTTATTGCAGCTGTTCATGGATGGAGTTTTTGACAAGGATGATTTTTGCTAGTAAAGTAGGTATAATTTATAAAACCTATGAGACATGTTTATGTTGACTTCCACTTTTTTCCGTTTCTAGATACTTGAGCGCCAAAAAAGTGATACTGCGTTAAAAGCCACCAAATCTGAAAACCAAAGTGCCTATTAAATATAATAGAGGAAATGCATCGTCTCCGACTACAACATACGGAACGCTTCGATTGTTTCCAATTAAAGCTGCTTTTGGTATTTCTTTCTCATCTTGAAGAACAGTACTTAATTTGCTTTGTAGAAAAACTCCAGCATCATTACTGCGACCGTTGCAACCCACGTCAACGAGAATAAATTTACAATTAGCATCCACCAGGGCTAATAAAATTATGCTGTTAGAGCCTTTGTAATTATAATAAAAAGCTCCGTCAGTGCGTGAGGAACGGAAAGTTATATGCTTTCCATCCAATGCGCCATAAGCAATTGGGGAATTGCCACTTAACAGCGAATTCTGTTGCTATAGCCTTCCATTCGGATTTGCTGCTCGGAAACTGCGAAAAAATTTGTTATTAATTGCGAAATATTTATTATATTATAAAATGTATCCATACCTTTAAAAATGACGATTTTAATTTGTTAAACAAAGCACTGCATACCTCGGGAACTATCTTGCAAATTGAGGATTTGGATAATCGCGTCTGGCAATCCAAACTGACGTAAGACTCCCCTGAAAATAAATAACTTATTATAACAATACTACATATATCACCATCTCTTTAACTCACCAGTGTTGAGAAACCGCAGCGTCATTGCCAATTTTTCTGCTACGGGAATCGCGTTTCTCATTGAAGTATCAGAACGTTGAATATCATCTGCAATTAGCGATAGCAAGTAATGAAATTGGCCATTTGATATCCGTAGAAAATTCTTATAGCTCTGCTCATCGTGCACCAGCAACTCTTTGTTTAAAAAAGCGAACGAGCCGTGATCGCATTTGTTTTTTCGCCATTCTTTTATCCATTGCCGCTTGGACCTCTTGATAGGCAACGATGAAACTTTCTCGCCCAAATTTGCTAATCCTAATTGGAGTATACTTTAACAATTTAATGTGCACATTTTACTTACTTACCTAAAAGTATTTCTTCTTTATCGCTGTCGTAAGAGTCTAATTCCGCAGCCTCACCAATGCATTGCCATATGCTTTTAATCAGTTCACATTTTTCTTCGTAATCCATATTTACTCGCAATAAACTAATATATTTCTCATAAAATTCAAACAAATCACGGCTATACGAATGAGAGAAACGTCAAAATATGCTAACGATTGTTGCCGAAAACACTTTTGCCCGTGTGTCCGCGAATGAGACATGAAAAGAGAATTTCCAGTGTCTCCCTTCCAGATGTCTCCGTGTGTAAATCCGGTGTTTGATTTCCTACTTTCCCTATCATCGTCCTATTCTCAACAAAATAACACAAATAGTAAGAAGTTAAATATCACACACTTGGGCCGATAGTCCTAGCTACTAGTGCCTTTCGTAATGTAATATTCATAATAATAAATAAATAAATAAAAATAAATATCACACATGTTAAAATTGACATAATTGTATTTATGCGTACAATTAAATGAAACTTGATCAATTCCATTGCGATTCCATTTACCTCCTTCTCTATATCCATACAAAATATCTATCAAACAAATAAAATTAAAATTTTCTTTTGAAAAATGCAACCATTCCATCAGTATTTTCTTATGACGTTGTCACGTTCAACTATCGTCAGTAAACCGACTTTACAGACAACCTCTTTTTTTATCTTGTTCCACTCCTCCTTCGATGCCGTCTTTATCTCTTCAATCGTAGCATAGCGTCGTCCTTTCATAGGCCTCTTTAGTTTCGGAAACAAGAAAAAGTCACAGGGGGCGAGATCTGGGGAATACGGTAGCTGTGGCATCATTAGGGGGTTTTTTCGCTAAAAAGTCGCGCACAAGCAATTATGTTTGAGCAGGGGCGTTATCGTGAAGCAAGAGCCACAAATCCGGGCGTTTCTGGCGGATTACTTTGCGCAAATTGCGCATAACTTGCAGGTAATATTCCTTTTTGACCGTTTTACCCTGTGGCAAGAACTCATGATGCACAACGCTCCTGGAATCGAAGAAAACGGTGAGCAAAACTTTTACATTCGACCGAACTTGGCGCGCTTTTTTCGGTCTTGGTTCGTGCGGCAGCTTCCATTAAGATGATTGAGCCACGTCATAACCATAAACCCACTATTCGTCACCAGTTATGACCCTCTGGAGCAAATTTGGGTCGTCGCGAACAGAGTCCAACATCTCATTAGCAATGTTCATGCGTCGAAATTGAGCAGTTTTGGTACGAATTTTGTGGTGACCCGTCTAATGCCCAAATCATTGAAAAAAAGAAATTGAATGGCACGAGCCAATCGTTATGTCTACGTCCTCAGCAACTTCTCTAAGGTCGATTCGACGATTGGCCTATACCATTTTCTTCACTTAATCAATTTTTTCGTCTGTTGTTGAAATGCTCGGGCGTCCGGCACGCTTTTCGTCGTTCACATCTTCTCGACCTTCTGAGAACATTTTATACCAGGGCTTCTTAAACTGTGGGTCGCGACCCCCAGGGGGTCGCGAGACTACTGCAAGAGGGTCGCAAAGATCTGATACTTTTCAATCATCTATATATATAAATGTGAAAATCTGTCCCTATGTTCGCTTATAACTCGAGAATGGCTGAACGGATTTATCTTATCTTGGTCTTGAATTATTCGTGGAGGTCTAGGGAAGGTTTTAGAAGGTGAGAAAAATTCGAATAATTGCCGGGAAAATGGTCAAAACGTGGACCCGGGTAACCTTTGGTTGTGTATGTACAATATGGGTATCAAATGGAAGCTGTGGTTAAGTGCTTTAATACGGGTTAATTTTCATACCTATTGATGACTAGGGTCTTGAAATATATGCCAAAACGTGGACCCGCCGTGTCTTTAAACCGAATTAAACCAAACTTACACACATTGTTAAGGAGGTATTGAAGATGGTTTCCGTATAGTTTGAATACCTATTGGTAGATAGGGTCTCGAGATATAGGTCAAAACGTGGACCCGGGTAACCTTCGGACGTATATGTACAATATGGGTATCAAATGGAAGCTGTTGGTGAATGCTTTAGTACAGAGTATTTTTCATGTCGCTCCGTGACTGGGGTTTCGAAATATATGCCAAAACGTGGACCCGTCGTGTCTTTAAACCGAATTAAACCAAACTTACACACATTGTTAAGGAGGTATTGAAGATGGTTTCCATATACTTTGGATACCTATTGGTAGATACGGTCTCGAGATATAGGTCAAAACGTGGACCCGGGTAACCTGGGGATGTGTATGTACAATATGGGTATCAAATGGAAGCTGTTGGTGAATGCTTTAGTTCAGAGTATTTCCATCCGCTCCGTGACTAGGGTCTCGAGATAGAGACCAAAACGTGGACCCTAGAATATGTTTGTACAATCTATATATATAAATGTGAAAATCTGTCCCTATATTCGCTTAAAACTCGCGAACGGGCTCACCTATCCAAACCAAATTTTTAGGCTTTGTTTGGACTATTCAGTAGTTGGTTTGTGTTTTAAAATTTTAAGAATCGGATACCAGGGGCTCGAGAAATAGGCCAAAACGTGAACCCGGGTAACCCTAGGATGTGTTTGTACAATATGGGTAGCAAATGGAAGCTGTTTGTGAATGCTTTAGTTCAGAGTATTTTCCATGCCGCTCCGTGACTAGGGTCCCGAGATAGAGACCAACACGTGGACCCTAGAATGTGTTTGTACAATATGGATAGCAATTGGAAGCTATTGGTGAATGCTTTAGTACAGAGTAGTTCTCATGCCGCTCCGTGACTGGGGTCTCGAGATATAGGTCAAAATGTGGGCCCGGGTAACCTTCGGATGTGTATATACAATATGGGTATCAAATGGAAGCTGTTGGTGAATGCTTTAGTTCAGAGTATTTTTCATGCCGCTCCGTGACTAGGGTCCCGAGATAGAGACCAACACGTGGACCCTAGAATGTGTTTGTACAATATGGATATCAATTGGAAGCTGTTGGTGAATGCTTTAGTACAGAGTATTTCTCATGCCGCTCCGTGACTGGGGTCTCGAGATAGAGACCAAAACGTGGACCCTAGAATGTGTTTGTACAATATGGATATCAATTGAAAGCTGTTGGTGAATGCTTTAGTACAGAGTATTTCTCATGCCGCTCCGTGACTGGGGTCTCCAGATATAGGTCAAAACGTGGGCCCGGGTAACCTTTGGTTGTGGATGTGCAATATGGGCATCAAATGAAAGCTGTCGATAAGTGCTTTAATGTGGGGTAATTTTCATACCTATTGATGACTAGGGTCTCGAAATATATGCCAAAACGTGGACCCACCATGTCTTTGCCCAGTGAAGCGGGCCGGGTTTGCTAGTTATAAATAAAATTTTAAAATTAGTATACACACTACGTACTAATATAAATACAAATAAAAATCATACAAAATACTATTGTAGTTTTATTATAACTATTTTTTGAAAAAAGTGGCAATGCCAAACTGTTATGTAGGTCCTATAAATGAAAATATGGAAGTAGCATTTAAAATAATAAATACAACGCGCTCCTCGATTTTCAACTGAACGTTCGACATTGATGTCTGCAAAAATGGAACATAAATAACATAAGTTACGTTTAGTACGCAAACAAGCTTGTTTATTTGAATCCAATTGTACATGTATTATATAATTAGTGTGTAAGCTTTCAAATGAGGTTAAAATCTAACAACAACAACTGCTCATTGGAAGAGCGGAAAATAAAAACACAAATGTTCCAATTATGCACCGCTTATTTATTTATAAAAAAAAAGTATAAAAAACAAATTATTTTAATATTTCGTCCAAAGCCCCTTCGATTTTTTTAATGCCTTTATACGGTTTGGCATACTTTCTGTATATTTAGCCACAGTTTGTGGCGAAATGGAGTACCACACATTCTGGACTCGCTCCCAGACCTCATTCGTCCCTTTTGGCGGGTTTTTATAGTGTACGAGCTTTTGTTTTACGAGAATCCACAAATTCTCAATGGGGTTCATGTGAGGGCTTTGTGCCGGCCACTGCATAACCGAAAATTTTTGGGACTTCAGCCAGCTGGACACCATTTTTGCCGTATGTTTAGGGTCATTGTCTTGTTGAAAAATATCTTTTTCAACAGCAAGACCGGTTTTGTGGATGGCAGCAGGCAAATTTTCGTGCAAGATCGTCAAGTACTGATCCTTTTTCATTCGTCCTTCGATTTTGATCAAAGGACCCACACCAGTGCAAGTGATGCATCCCGAAACCATTATGTTGCCACCACCATGCTTCACTGTTTCTTTCACGCTTGATTTTGTTAACTGCTGGGGATCTTTTGACCAAAACCAAGAACAGCCATCCGATTCAAATCGGTTGATTTTTGTTTCATCTGACCATATCACCTGTAAAAAATAAAAATATGCATTAAATGAAATTAATTATTGAAGCTTTACTGCTTAGTACCTGCTGTCAATCTGTATTAGTCCAATCGGTGTGTACTTCAGCAAACTTTTTTTGTGCTCATTATGTTTTTTTTTTTTGAAAGCAGCGGTTTTTTCTTCTTTTCTGCAGCTTTCAATCCTAATTTTTTCAAATTTCGTCTCGCTGTCCATTTGCTGATTTTCAAATTCATTGACTGAGTGCCTTCTGACGGTGTCTTTACGCTACCGCTTGCAACTAGTTTAGCCAAATATATATGTGAAATGAATGGGTACGTATTCTTTAATCCTTATTTTATTTACATTGTAAAATAGTGCGATATTACATCTACTTCTACGGTTAATATATATTTCATTATATGGAGGAGGGGGTCGTTTAAAATTTCCTAAGCTTGAAGGGGGTCGCTATATAAAAAAGTTTAAGAAGCCCTGTTTTATACCACCGATAAACGTTGCTTTGGTCCAAAGTAGCTTCTCCGTAAGACACAGTCAACATTCGGAGTGCATCCGCGCACTTAATTTCTTTTTTTCACACAAAATTTGATACAGCTTGTTTGATCCATCGGCATCCAATAGGCAAAAATCGAAGACGAGCCGAAACACGTGCAAGCAAAGCAGCTGCCAACAATTAACTGAACATTCAAAATGGCCAAACTCGTCGGCCTGAATGAGAGAAATGAGTACCAACATATCGCCACAAAAAATCGAAATTCGAATATAATTCAAAATTCGAGATGCTTTTTGAACACACCTCGTATTTTAAAAGAAAACGTGGGCAAAAACTGTGTGATGGAAATAACTTTTATTTTCAACAAGATAATGATCCCAGGCATACTGCTCACGACGCCCACCACAGTCTCCAGACTTGAATCCCATCGAGCATTTGGGAGATGAACTCGGTATGCGTGTCGCTAAAATTAACATAACTAGCAAAATCCAACTAAACGAGGTACTCCAACAGAAATGGCGATATTTGAGTCTAAATGTGACTAAAAAGTTAGTTAACTCTATGCCAAATAGACTTAATGAAGTCATCAGGCAAAAACCAATGCCTACTAAATATTAAAATTTCATTGAACTTAATATTTTATTTGTGTTATTTGAATTGTGTGAATAATTTTGTCCCTTAAAAACATGAAGAATTCTCTGATTTTTCTTAATTTTTCATTCACGGAGTAAAGTTTTGTTAAGATTATGTTAGTTGTAAACAAACAATAAATTTTTGCATTTTTCTTAGAATTACCTTAATTTTTTCTCCAGATACAGCTGATTGAATGAAAAATGTGTGGTTCTGTGAATAATTTTGTGCGTGTGCGCGGGTAGTTTAATTTTTTGGATTTATTGCTAATCACGGCATATGGAACGTACTTTTACTGAGAAGAAATGTCAACACAGTTTGCCACTCTCGATATCGATAGTTCTCATGCAGCTAAAAAAAACCGAATAAGAACAATATCGTTATTTGTTACCAGAACATTTCTGCATCTATTTCACACGCTTCTAGTCTTTACGTAATCTTATCAGTCTACCGGTCCATTTGAAAGAACGAAATTGAAAATCAAACAGTAGGAAATAGAAAACCAAATTGTCAGTACTACTGCGGAGTGTATAAAGGCGCGAAGCAATATATTACATTTGACTCAGCATTGTCAGCGGAGTCCTGCGGTGACTGTCCTCACCTACATATGCATGTATGTATGTATGTGTACCACATATGCAATAGTATGTAAGAATGTATGTACTAATATATCTCAACAGCAGTAGCCAGCCGCACAGCGTCTATTTAATCACTTTACGCAGGCGCTCTGTTGGACATCAGAGTTGGTCTCTTCGAACACAGTGGGCAGGAGGCGACAAATATGTTGCATAAAAATGTTGACAGCTCGGATTTGCTATAATGTAACATGGGCATTTTTAGGCAAACTATAATGACTTATTTAATGAAATTTAGTGGCGATGTTAGGGAGAGGTTCAGGACCAACCTTTATAACTCCCAATTATTCCGGAAATAATAGTTTAATAATTATTTGCTTTCAAAGTGCCCTCGGGAACTTCACTATATACACTCACACACGTGTTTTTACTAATTTTTATACTTGTATTCGAATTATTTCAATGAAAATTAAATGCTACTACATTTGCCCATATCATCTCTTTCCAATTTTAAACGCGAACAAGAATTCATTGGAGTTGCAACAGTATAGTGTTGCCGGATGCCTGCAAATGAAAATAAAAATATGAACAAAAATGAAGTATTTCAGTTCAGTGTTGATGATGGGTATGGGAGTTATTTTGCCTCCTTAGTGCCCATTTACACAGGGAATTATTTGGAAGGGAAACATTTTGTTCGTGGAAGATGGACGGACGCGGAAGAGAGAAGGGATTTTGTCCCTCGTACTGGCGACACGCTTTGCGCTTCTTATTCGTATTCCCAATCTTAAAATAATTTTGACAGTTGCTTCTTCTCTTGTGGGAGAAAGTGTTGGTTTTTAATCAAATGGAAGAAATGAACAATGACAAACATCAGAACGCTGTTTGGGAAATGCAGGATTATTTTTGCTAGTAAAGTAGGTATAATTTAAAAAACTTATGGGTGCATGTTTATGTTGAATTCTAATTTTTTCCCTCATTTCTTTATACTCAAGTTAATTTTAAGTTAATTATTTATACGAGTATATGAAGTATTTTTATATAGGGTGGTTAAATTTCAAATACCGACGTTGAATGTGAACCACACCTAAACGTCAAGTTTTTTTCTGCATTTCATTTGACATTTTTCAATTTCAGACTAACTCAATTTGAACCGTGGAAAGACACACAATCGAGCAACGCGTTAAAGTTATTCAGGCTCATTATGAAAACGGGCGTTCAAATCAAAATGCATATCGCGCACTTTCGAAGAAAATCATCTTCAGTGATGAGGCACATTTTCACCTCAGTGGATTCGTCAATAAGCAGAATTGCCGCATTTGGGCGAATGATAATCCAAGAGTGATGGCCGGAAAACCAATGCACCCACAAAGAGTGACTGTTTGGTGCGGTTTATGGGCCGGCGGCACCATTGGTATTTTTTCAAAATGAGGTCGGTGAGGCAGTTACTGTGAATAGTGTTCGCTATCGTGAGATGAGTTTGTTACCATGGCCCGAATTGGAAGATATGGATGTGGACGATATGTGTTTTCAACAGGACTGTGCCACTTGTCACACAGCGAACGAAACAATAGATCTTTTGCGCGAAAAATTTCATGGCCGAATAATCTCACGTCGCGGGGATGTCAATTGGCCGCCAAGATTATGTGATTTGACACCGTTGGACTTCTTTCTCTGGAGTTATTTTAAAGAAAAGGTGTACGTCAATAAGCCAGCAACAATTCAAGAGCTAAAGGATGAGATAATTCGGCACATTAACGGCATAGAACCTCAATTATGCCTCAGCGTCATCGAAAATTTGGACCATCGGATGGAGGTGTGCCGCCGAAGCCGCGGTGGCCATTTCGCCGATATTTTGTTCTATACTTAATTGAGCCATATTATCACAATAAAGAGAAAATTGTATTTTATTCAAAATCAACACCGGCCTTTAAAACTTAACCACCCTTTATATGTAAAAACAACAAATTATTTATTATTTAATCAGTTTGCAGCATTCTTCATTGAAATATTCAAGAAACGGTTGACGAACGTTCTACGCTTTATATGTTAGCGGGTTGTAGAGGTTATTTTTGTGAAGCGCGGCCGAAGGCCCCCGATGCGTAAACAAGTTCTAAGTAAAAATTGTACAAATTTGTAAAAACCCTTCTAGTCGACGGTTCTGTAAAATTAAATTTTATATGTTTGTATATTCCAAAATGTTTCTCAATTCCAAACTAAAGCAAAATATGCGTTCATTTACAAACTCAACGTATCTGCATGCGAACTTCGATCTTATTTCAGGTGTCTGGCAACACAAACTTTTCGCTATATTACAAAGCTTTAACAATAAATTAATTGAAAACTATAAGCCTCCGGAGGGTGCGGTTTTACCTTCTATCCCAATCTTACAACCTTTTTTTCGAAGCATATTATATTATACTAAAATTTTCTCATGTTGACAAAAATTGTAAACTGGAACCAATTTGTTAATAGCTTAAGGTGACAAATCCCGTTTGGAATGCAATTCTAGTTGGTCCTATTGATCAAAGATAGGTTTGTTCGATACTTGCGAAATAGGCGAAACGACTTTCTCATCACATAAATATGTTCAAATGTTTCAAATGCGAATAAATGGGCGAATAAATATGTGTGCATATTTGGTATTAACACACAAGGTTTTGAAGTTTTTAGCCGGTGTTAAACGTTTCGAAGAAGCTCCATGTGGAGGCAACTTATTTTGCACCTCTTCTTTTGTTTTTCAATTTTTTTTTTAATTTTTTGTTTGTTTTTTTTTAACTAATATATTATTTATCTTAAATTCTTCTGTTAGTTCTACCACATAGCCACACATTAAAGTACATAGGATTTTCTTAAATCTAAAGTTTTTAAATATGCCCCCATGAAAAAGTCACTACAGTTTTCGTTAACCGGCTCATAATTTAATGAATCCTCTATAAATCGACTCACCATCCTGCTCGGACCATAATCCTAAACCATCGCTATTCATTTGGCCACAGCAAAGACTTTTCTTCGATTTTGACTATCCCATCACAAGAAAGATGATTAACAAACTATTGTAAGAGATGTATCCTAGGCTATATTGACGTCATCGTCTGCTGTCCATTAACGAATAGAATAAGCTTTAAGCCTCAAATTTCAAAGGTATTTTAATCATTTTTCTTTTTAGCTATAAAAATAATTTTTTGTTTTTATTGTAGTAGTTCATCAAGCTCTGTTGTACGGTGTAGTCACCGGTCGTCATCGTCTATCGCATTTAACGGTATGCTCAGGAAACATGGTGTTTCGACGGGTTGGGTTCGAAGGAAAAGAGGTAATAGTGAGCAGCTTTGAGGCGGGGTATGTAAATAAGTGGTTAGTATCGTGCGGGGTACCTTCTTGAAGTTAGTTGTCTCATCGTGAAGATGTTGCAGGCGAGACAGCAGGAGGCATCTTGTGGCTGTTCTGGTGACGGTATTTTGACAGGATTAAACCTTATATCACTACGAATCTCTAATAACAGCCGACCTTGCGGTTATATGTGCCGCAAAGTAGATCCAACTATCAAAGGTGACCTCAAATAATTTGGAGTTATAGGGTGGGCCATGTAAAATTTTGCTTTTTGAATCGGCTATAAAAAAAAAAACTAATCAATATTTTTTCAAACTATTTTTTTATTTTGAAGATTGAACATTGTCATTTATGAATGAAAAATAATATCGTTCAAATGACTGCCACGACTGGCTTTACAGTAGGCCATTCGATCAACCCAATTTTTAAGCGCATTTTCGATTGTTTGGGCTCCAATTTCATGAATGGCAACTTCGATTTTGTGTTTTAAAGCATCAATCGTCTCTGAATGGTTCGCATAGCATTTGTCCTTAACGGCTCCCCACAAAAAATAGTCCAACGGGCTTAAAGCACAGCTCCGAGGCGGCCAATTGATATCGGAATTTCGGCTGATTATTCGGTTTTCAAAAACGTTAGCCAAAAGTTTGAGTGTAACTTTGGCAGTGTGACAAGTTGCACCGTCCTGTTGAAACCAAATGTCGTCCATGTCATCCTCTTCAATTTTTGGAAACAAAAACTCGTTGAGCATGTCACGGTAACGCTCGCCAGTTACTGTAACCGCGGCTCCTCTCTCATTTTCGAAAAAAAAAATGGCCCGATGATGCCGCCAGACCAAAAACCGCACCAAACAGTGATTGGTTGTGGATGCATTTGCTGCTCTACAGTAACGTGTGGATTTTTTTAGCCCCAAATCCGCCAATTTTGCTTGTTGACGTAGCCACCGATGTGAAAATCAGAAAAGAAGAAGAAGACTGACCACTTTGGAAATAGGTTTTCAATATTTCCCAATTTTGTTCAAGCGTATAGTTTCCCATTTCGTAAATGACAAACCTTTGAGTAAATTATGAACACATTTGACATGTCATTTGTGTAACCATTCTCAAAAAAATAGGTGGTTCAAAAAGCAAACGCTATATGGCCCACCCTATATTTACGGTCTGTATTGGTGTATCATCGACTTTCCCCATTAACTGGTAATAGAGCTGCTGTGTCGCAGAGCTAGACATTTCTCGCAGGAAAAATTAACGTACGTTAGTTTGCGTTCCAATGTAATATTGAATGATACGCGTCTTTTTCGTATTCTTGGATAGAAATTGAGATGGAAATATTGACGAAATCAAGGCCTCCATTTGCCAATAGTTTTTTTTTCTACATAATAAATTCTCCGTTTCTCAAACACAAAGACAAGAAGTTAATTTTTTTTAATTTGCATTTATATTGGTTATAATTTGTAGGCGGCCGCTGTAGCCGAATGGGTTGGTGCGTGACTACCATTCGGAATTCAGAGAGAACGTAGGTTCGAATTTCGGTGAAAGACCAAAATGAAGAAAAAGTTTTTCCTAATAGCCGTTGCCCCTCGGTAGGCAATGGCACGCCTCCGATGTGTTGTTCACAGAGAGGATCCCGTGAGTGTAAAGACTTCGCAAAAGTGGCTTTCAAAATTCCGAAGTGGTAACTGCGACGTGGAGGACGCCCCGCGCTCTGGTCGTCCTGGAGTCTTTAACTCCGACACCTTGCTCGAACTCGTGGAAGCTGAGCCAAATTTGACTCCCGATATGATAGCTCAGAGGTTAAATTTATCGCATAGAATAATTCACAGGCACCTGGTTCAGTTGGGATAGGTTTCAAAGCTGGGAAAATGGGTTCCGCATAGACTTTCCGTCGAGTGAGAGTGAATGTGGGTTCTCAGCTGCTGCAACGGCTTGAAAATGAAAGTTTTTTGAACCGTATCGTTACTGGTGATGAAAAATGGGTCCTTTACAATAATTCTGTTCACAAACGCCAATGGCTAGATAAAGAGAAAACACCAGAACCGACCCCTAGAGATGGCCTTCACCTCAAGAAGATTCTCCTGTCTATTTGGTGGGATATGGCCGGTATTGTTTATTATGAACTTCTGAAACCAAACCAGACGATAACTGCTGATTATCATTTCCATCTGCTATCAAACCTGAACGAGGCACTTAACAAAAATCGACCGTCTTTAGTGAATAGACGCAAAATTTTGTTTCACTACAACAACGCAAGACCTCATACCGGAAGGCAAGCATTAGGCAAGCTGAACGAGCTCGGATGGGAGCTAATGCCGCATCCACCATACTCTCCGGATATTGCACCTTGTGATTATCACCTTTTCCGTGGACTTCAATCCCATATGAGTAACAAGAACTACTTCTCAAAAGAAGCTATAAAAAGGGATATCGAAGCGTAGTTTGGCTCCAAGGACAAACAAGTTTTTGAGCAGGGAATTAACAATTTGCCTAAACGTTGGGAAGACATTGTAAGTAATGAAGGAAAATATATTATTGATTAATAAATACTCGTAAACATATTTTTTATTAATTTTAAAACCACCTTTAAAAAACGCACGAACTTATGAACTGACCTGATATATATATGTATATAAAACCCTGCGTGCACAAACCTTTCACAATTAGTAATTTATTTTTAAGATAACTCTCATGCATTAACATGCATGCACGCAGGGTTATGGATCCCATTTTTAGGTTTTTATCTTGGCTAAACGTCATTGACTTTTGCGGTTAGGTGCGCTTTCGCATATTCTATGAAATTTCTTTTCACCTGCTGACGGAGAAGGTGGCATGACCCTGCGAACGGAAGCGAATGTGAATAAGTATATCATTAAATTATATGTTGTAAATTTTATGATTAATTTGAAAATTGTAAAGTATTTTTAGCATGAAATCGAATCAAGCTAAAAAAGTGCAAGCTGGCCGCCGTTATTCTTCTCCTGTCATCGCTGATACTACTCTATTACTTCTATACTACAAATACTGCCTCCGTATACCGCATGGTTATCATGCAAAGCTCTTCTAATTCCAGAGATGCTTTAGGAGATTTGTTGTTACCTGGCGAGTGGCGAACGCTATTAGAAAATACTATTTCCATAATTGAAATCACGCCCAAATCCACTTGGCTGCGGCAGGTTTTATTGAAAGTTTCACCGTAATTCACAAACTAGCGTCTGTGTGTCTGGGTAATAAAAATGTCAAATCTCCCAAATTTTTAGAACCTGCAATATCATATTGAAAATACTCACATACGTCGATGCAACAAATGCATTTTTCGCACAGTTAAATTTGACACAAAAAAAATGCTACATAGACTGTATGGAAACAATCGGCCTTTTCGATTATGCTTGTGTCCTTTTTTAACAAATCTTAGATACATACATACGTACATAACTACTGCCACCGGCACACAGAAGGGTGCGGCACAATCAAAGGCGTGTTGTAGCCATAGACAATGGAGCGGCAACAAAGCAGAAATTATGTCATTCCCAATCTGATGGCAGAGCGTAGAATAAAAGGCTCAGTAGTTGTACATTTGTTGCATGTTGTTGTTTTTGCATTGTTGCATTGTTCCACTTGTTCTATGAGTAAGTACTCGTATGTCATGCAGTCACAAGTGCGTCAGTAGATTCTTATTGAACACTTGCGTTCTGCTTTGTTGCCATTTTTATATCGTTACGACTATTTAGTATTGTCTTCTAACAATTCTGAGTAAATTGTGATTTCTTTATGACTATGTGGGGTTTGTGTGAGTAACGATAAAACAAAAAAAAAAAAACAAACGAAGCGACATTGCCACCTTGACACTTGTGGCGTAATAACAACAAATCGTACACAAATTGGGCATTTTAGTCTAAAAGCGCAATAAAAACCTTAATTTCTTATAAATCCATACGTATGTATGCATGTATGTATATGCATTAGGGCAGGTCGATCTTGTTTCGATATCGTTCCCAGGAAATTCGGATTGTACATAAAATTCTTGGAAAAAAATCCACTAGACCATAACTCTAAAATTAATTTCAAGCCATTCAAATTGGAAAATAAGTTATCTATAAGGGGGGCAATTCCTCCAGCTCCTCCAGCATTTTCAAATTATCCCTTTTTTTTGCTTTAAAAATTCTTTTACAATTCAAAGAATATCTTGTGCATCAATGTTTCAGCTTAATACTAATGTTTTAAGCTTAATAGAAAGTCTAAAAAGCCCCTATAAAGTCTGTGAAGTGCTGAGCGTCGAACAAAAGATGAGTAAGAACGAAAACTTTATCCGCGTTTTTCTCGAAATATAACACATCGGTCAATAAGTCCCGGGCCTGGATAAGAAAATAACTTTTTTTTTCAAAAATTCTTCTTTATTCATCAATGTACTCCCTTTTGGCGATGATACAATCATTCCAACGAGTTTGTAGCTTTTCTATGCTTGTTTTGTGGAACATTTATCTTTGGCCTCAAAATATGCATCAGTTTTAGCGATAACTTCCTTATTTGATTGAAATTTCATTCTCTGGAGTATTTTTTTTGAGGTCTGAAAACAGCCAATAGTCGCTGGGGCCAGATCTAGACTATACAGTGAGTGGGGAAGCAATTCGAAACGTAATTTGTTCAATTTGCCCATCGTTTTCATCGATTTGTGACACGGTGCATTGGCTT
>JAYXIM010000011.1:0-86000 GCA_037575425.1 Anastrepha fraterculus | reverse complement strand
GGTGAAAAGAGGATTTTTTCTTCTACATATGGGGCCGTTTTTCTGCGATTTTCTCCTTCAATTGTTCCAATAATTCACAGTAATAATCAGAATTAAGTGTTTCGCTTTTTTCCAAATAATTAACGAAAATACCGACGCCATAACCTTTCCAGCTGACTGTTGCGTCTTAGGTCGCTTTGGACGGCTTTCACCGGGTCCAGCCCACTCAGATGACTGCCGTTTCGACAGACTCAGACTTATCCCGCTTAATAATGTCCAAACAGCGATATGATTCATCAATTCCTTGTTGTCGCCGAAACAGCGTGAGCAAACGCGGCACCCATTTCGATAACAGGTTCTTCATACCCAAATGTTCGTGCCATTTGATATCTTCAGGATGTCAGCTATCTCTTGCAACATGCACTTTGCGATTGCCCATGATGATTTTGAGGGTTTTTTCAATATTTTCTGGAGTAACTGCCTCATTTGGACGACCAGGACGTTCAGCATCATCAGTGTCTGTACGGCTAAGTTTAAAGTCAGCATGCCATCGTTTGATGGTTGTTTATCGTTCAGATGGTTGTTTAACGTTTATCGAGCCATTGCTTTGCCTCAACGGTATTTTTTTCATAAGAAAACAATGATAAATCAACACGCGAAATTGCTTTGAATTCATTGTTTTTAAAAATAGCAAAAGTAGCGTCACTTAAAGGACTGTAACTTGGTAATTAATAAACCGAATGTCTTGAAACTTTGACAGTATACCTTTAGAGGTTGGCACTATTAAATAACAAATCGATATGCTATAAAGGGCGCCATCTAGAGGTCAGGCTAGGGACTTCTTGACCGATGTGTTAATACTTTTTTTCACGCTGTCTAATATAGTATAACTCAAAAATTAATCAAGATATCAACTCAAAATTTTACAGGGATATTCTTTAACATATTGGCCTTTGCATATACCTCAAATTTTCTATTAATTATCACTAAAAATATACATAGTTTTGATCAATTTGTTTATAAAAAAAGTATAATTTTTTTCTTTTTCACTTCAAATTTTTCTTTTCATTTTTTTTTCGTTAAAAAAGTAAGTACAAAGCGGAATAACTTATTTGAATGAAAAATTTTTGTCTGGTTGATTTCGCACCACCTTTCTGATTTTTTTTTATTTGAAAAAAACTTTTATATATTAATTTAAGCATGAATATTAATAATTAATTCATTTTAAGATAATAAATACTCTGAGTTTTTCGCATAAAATGATTTAAAAACTCGTAGCCTGAGGAGCTGCCCCCTTAATTGATGCGAAGTTAATGTGAAGATTCAATTTGACCAAAGTATTATAAATGTTATTTTTTTAACAGAAATTTGTACTTGGAGATTTTTTGGCATAAAGAAAAATATTTTTGATTAACACATTTCCCATAAAGTCTGCGTACATCTTAAAAATATTTTAAATTGATTAAAAACTCAACATAAATTTATAGTTGAAAACATATTTTGGGACTTCACTTAATCTACTTGGCATTGAGTTTACTAACTTCTTGTTTCCTTAGTTATAATCTTCGCCCATTCTGCCTGCACAACACTTCGCAAAGCCACCCTACTTATTATTGCATGCTGTCGAATTCGTTTTTCTAATAGATTCCACATATGCTAAATGGGAATGAGATTCGGCGACTGTGGGGTGTTTTGATCTGTTTTGGAGCATTGTATCGTACAAGAGCCAAAGCTTAACGATCTCGGCTGTGTTCTTTGGGTAGTTAACTTGTTGGAATCAAAACGTTTTTGATAAGCCAAGATTTTGGGTTCTCTGTCTCAAATTCCTTTACAGAATGTTCAAATACCCCCATTGGCGGTTCAATAAATTTTAACTGACCCACATCACTTGCCGCCATCCATCCCCGCAACATAGCTTCACCACCGCCGTTTTTGACTATACCAATAATATTTTCATTTTCAAGAGCAATTCCTGATTTGCACCAAACAATTTGACCACCTCTCATCCCAAAAATACGAAATTTGGACGCTTACTATATAATAATTAGCAAATTCAATGCGCTCTCGTCCTCCACAAGTGAAATAAACGGCTTTCTTGGTGCAAACTATATTATGGTATCTAGCTTTTTCTAAAATTTTTCTAGCCGTTTTCGTACGAATACTTTTTTTAAATGGTAGTGGTTAACGTATAACTTTTTTAGGAAATAATTCGAGGGTTAACCTACGCCATATTGATTATACTACGTACTTCTCGGACCTATAGTGTTCTTAGGCGCCCATATCTGGGTTTAGTTGCGGTTTGCTTGAAATTGTTTGGTGCGAAAACCTTACAAATGTAGGGAAACTATGTATGTATTTCGGTAATGATACACTAAAGAAAACAACCGAGAGAAGAGATCGTGAGTACATCGCGGATGACGTAAACTGATGAAAACATCAAAAAGTGCAAGGGAAGCGAAAAGTAATTAAATTGCAAATTAACCATCAGAGAGCTGGCAGTGGACTTGAACATTGCTTATGGATTTATTGAGTAAATTTTAGTTAACCTTAAGAAATTTTCGATATCTTGTTGTTTCGAAATGTTAAATTTCAATAATTTCAACGCGTTGCTGTATCGTGTAAAATTGTACATCTGTCTACTTCATAAACGTTAAAGATGTTATAAAAAGGTACCGTCTAGGAATTATTTACTACTGTTTTTTTTTTGTTTTGACAAAGGTATGGTAGCATGAAATATGACAATCTATGTACCTATTTGTCAGGTAGTTCATTTAGCGTCCAAAAAGTGAAAATGAAAGTAACTCCTTTTTCATATCATGTTCCATCTACTAGTAAATTCCCGAATATTTAATGTCACAGAAAAAAAAATTTAAAAATTCCGATAGTCTTGAAAATTCTAGTTAAAACGAACATGTCCCATTTTCGACTTATTTCGTAAAACCACTTTTTGTTTATATTGAAAAATTATTTCATGCAAATCGACCCCGTCTAATATGCATACTTGTCCATACACTTTTAAATATAGGGTTTTCCAATAACAGGTGTTATTGGTGAATGGATTGCGCTATCGAGAGATGATTAACGATTTTTTAGATAGAAGATAGAATTCGTTAGGCTATCGAGGACATAGGGCAGCCACTTTGCAATTCGGTTATGGAAAATTTCATGAAAAGGATATTGTCCTGTAAGCGTATCAAAATAACACCTCTGTTTCAAAAACCCTATATATATTTATAATTATAGACATTTGGCTGCTTTACTATGCAAAAAAATCGGACCTATTTTTCCGATGAAATATATCCCATTTTAAGAATTCCATCAAAATATCATATTACGGAAAAAAATTAAGTTCTAAGTAAACTGAACCGATTTGAAAGTATTGCCAAAAATCTCGTGTTGATTTTGTTGATAAATATTTTACATATTTTTATCACTTAGGTTGTTTTTTGGAAAATTGTTTTTTTAAAAACTACTTTTATTTATAAAGTACTCGATTTTTGGAGTTATTTTTAAATCGGCCCAGGTCACGCATGTCTTCACTTTTTTAAATATATTAAAATCTATTATCCCATAGAAAAATCGATAAATTTTTGATGAGGTACCCTATTGTATATTTACTTCAATAGTGTCGTAATGAAAAAAACATTTTTTAGGTAAGCATGGCCATAAGCTCTTCTGTTATGCTATATAAACAATTCATGACGATATCTGTTAAGGGGACATAAACCTGTAAAATTTCGACAAAAACATTTTTTTTTCGCAAAATGTTAATATAATTCTTTAAGAATATGACAAACAATTTTTAGAACGTAAATTTAAGTATTTCTTATATTATAGATCGTCTACCGTGACGACTCTATTCTTTGCGTTCGAGCGCTGGGAGAGGTACATACATACATATATAGTTATAGGTATAGTTACGTTGCCGACTTTAGACGCGTTTTTCTCAAATCTATATTTTTCGAATTGGCGTACACGATAACTCGAAAAGTTATTGACCGATCTTACTGAAATTTTGAATTCATCTTTTTTATGATATTACTTTCTATGTAAATTTACAATTCGAAAATTTTTGGAAAAAATATTTTTTCGGAGCAAAAATAAGAGGAGAATTCGCCCCAAAAAAAAAGTTTGGTTTTTTGTATTCAGATCACTAACGCCGATGCTACAATGCCCGCCGATTGAGAAGCCCTGCTGCGACCTTCCTGGAAGAATTGAGTGTATATCCGCCATTTTAAATGATTAAAATAAAAAAAAACATTTTAAATTATTTTAATATATAAATATAAAGTTTGTATGCCAATTTTTTAATAATTTTAATGAAAATCTGGGAAAATATGACCCCTTAACAGTACCTTACTAGCTAAAAATATGTATTTTTTTGCTTTTAAATTAAAAATTTTGAAGGCGTTTTTCTCAACATTTTGTATTTTGGCTTAATATACTCTTGTTGTAAATGACCGATATGTACATACATACATATGGTACATATGTAGATATACATCTCTACAAGTAAGTAATATCTACCATTTCTGTGAACTTGAGTTGTTTGTTGTTTTATTTTTTCTTTTATTTTTTGATTTGTTTTGGTGGTTACCGAAACCGAACAGCCATGTAGGTGATTGCCATTGGGTTGGTCCCGAAGTACATGTCCACTGTTTCCATGAAACATCAAATGATGGCACAATTGTTTGCGTTTAGGGGCCGTCACTTGCCAAGCAAATGCAAACAATCGACCTCTGCCATTATAGAACACCTTATAAAAACTACCTGGCGCCGGAAGAACGAAGCATTAAAGCGCATGCGACAATTTGGAGGAGAAGTTCGGCCAAACAACTAGCAAGCGATATACGCGGCAATTATATACAAGTACATACATACATAAATATCTATAGTGGGTATTGGCGAGAGTACGCAGCATTTAGCAGTGAGTGGTTCATGTTGGCGCGCAATAAATTAAAATTACCCAGTGGCCTTAGACCAATAGACAAACTAATGTATACTATTGAAATTTATTGTACGCCTTTTCGATTGTTTCCGACCCAGTTTATGAGAAGTGTGTGGCATGCATGATGCATGAATATGTACATACAGCTCCGGTTAGCCAAACGGTAACGCAGGAACATACGCAGATCCGGTATGCGCTGCTCCTCTGCTGTTAAGGCAAAGAGATCAGTTAGTCCAGACTCAATTTAACTTAATATATTGCTCAACCTGTTAAATGTTTAAATTAAACCTTGTTTTCATAGGTTTCATATTTTCCATCATTCATGCCATAATTTTGATTATTTCTTTGCCTTTATTTTCGCTTGGACGCCTTGCCATATTTTTCACATTTGTACAAAAAATCAATTTTGAAAGAAACAGAAACACGTGTTGCTGTATTGGTAGGTTTATCTAAGTTATGTAAAATTATGTCTAAGCCTTGTATAACAGAGCACTTAAGTAACTGTAGATTTCAGATTCTTAGTTTCGGACTTAAATTGAGAATGGTGAGAGCATCGAACTTGCTATATCTTTGATTTTATTATTCCTAAAAATAAATGTATGTAGAAATTATTTTTAAAAATAATTTAGTTGATTTTCATTATGCGAAACGAACTATTAAGCAGATGTAATAGAAGATGGCGGCCGCCGTGGCCGAATGGGTTGGTGCGTGACTCCCATTCGGAATTCAGAGAGAGAACGTAGGTTCGAATCTCGGTGAAAGATTAAAAAATTAAGAACAAGTTTTTTCTAATAGCGGTCGCCCCTCGGCAGGCAATGGCAAACCTCTGAGTGAATTTCTGCGATGAAAAAGCTCCTCATGAAAAATATCTGCCGCTCGGAGTCGGCTTGAAACTGTAGGTCCCTCCATTTGTGGAACAACATCAAGACGCACACCAAAAAAAAGGAGGACGAGCTAGGCCAAACCCCCAAAAAGGTTGTACGCTCCAATTATATACATATATGTATATATAATAGAAGATACAAAAACAAAACAGGCCTGCGAAATTTATCTTTTTTCAGTTTCTAGAATGGCTGTACTTGTTTCTTGTAGTTTTTTATGCGCTGAAAATGAATCTGACCTTCAAAATGCTCCATCACGTCAGGATTTTTGGTAAATGAAGCCTAAAAGGTCAAAAAATGGGCATTTTAGCCATTTTTGATAATTTTTTTTGAGATAGAAATTTTTTTTTTTCAATTTTCGACGAAAAGGTCGCATAGTACAACTCTTTAGCTTTAAAACCCATTTTTTTAAATTATTGTACGATTTTAAAAAAAAAAGTTATGACATTTTGAAATTAACAGTTTCAGTTACGCCAATCGTTGGGTATAACGTCTATTGTGTATAAGTATACAGAAATGAGTAGTGAACAACACTAAGGGCGCTAGAATACCAGGATTGACCATCAGCGTGAAGAAAAACAAAATTTTGAGACTAACTCCGGCTGCCACATTTCGTTTTTTCGTAAGCAAGCGGTTGTCATGACTCCGGTTACGTCAGCCAATCAGCTGCTTTCTTGAAATTTGCTGAGAGCCGGTTAACGGTCTGATCTTGGACTCACGTCTAAAACTCGTTTCGCCATGGAGCAATACAATAACAATTGTTAAATATCGAAATCAGACAGCATACATATATTTTCCTCTTTGCGTTGCCTGCTTATTCCTGCTTACTGAAGTTCGGCGTAAAGCGAGCATACACCCAGATAGGATTTTTTTTATGTCTAAAAAGTCTAAAAATTTATTTGTCTCGATGCCACAACGGCTTCCATCAGTTACTGATGCTAATGGTGGACAAACTAACACATGGGCTGAAAAGTCCAGAGCCTAACACCTAGATGGCACTAGTTTTATTGCATTCACCTCTTTTTCGGTTAGTACTAAAAAGACAGCTGTTAAAATTTCATAATCTTCTCTTCATTAGCTCGTAAGTTATTGTGGTAAAAGGGACGCTCCTTTTGTTATTTTCAAAAAGAATTTCGTGTTTTAATTTTACACTACTTCTTGATTAGATAAAAATACCCGAATCTCCCTTTATCTGGACCATTATTGAAGCAAAAGGCCAAAGATTTTACGGAAGCAACAGGACACCACGAATTTGAGGCAAGTACAGGTTGGTTAGACAAGTTCAAAAGTCGGCATGGCGTTATTCAAAAGACATTATGTGGGGAAAGTGCTGACGCCAACATAGAAAACCGTGATGAATGGGTAAGGAACGTCTTACCGAAATTAATTGAAAATTACAACATTAACGACATTTTTAATGCCGATGATACTGCTTTGTTTTTCAAATGCTTGCCAACTAAAACACTGGCATTCAAAAATGAAAAATGCTTTGGTGGGAAGCAAAGCAAGGAGAGAATAGCTGTCCTGGTGGGAAGCAATATGACTGGATCAGAAAAGCTAAAATTGCTGGTAATTGGAAAGGCCAAAAATCCGAGGTGCTTCAAGGGAATAAAATCTTTAGGTGTCGATTATGAGTTTAACAAAAAAGCATGGATGACCAGTGATATTTTTACGAAATGGATTGTAAAACTCGACAAAAAATTTTTGCGATCAAAACAGAAAGGTGTTGTTTTTTGTTGATAACTGCACTGCCCACCCTAAAGATGTAAGAGACAAGTTGAGAAACATTCATCTCGCTTATTTTCCTCCCAACATGACTTCGTTACTGCAACCAATGGACCAAGCCATTGTCTACAACATGAAACAACATTACAGAAAACGAATTTTAACGAATATATTGACTCAAGTGGATGAGGGAAATTCTGTTATGGCCATAGACTTGCTGCAAGCAGTTCGAAATCTTAGCAATGTATGGAATGTCTATGTTAAACGAGAAACAATTGCCAACTGTTTTAAAAAGGCTGGATTTTCAAAAGGTGCTATGCAGATTCCATTTGAGCATTGGGATGAGGAGGACCTTCTTTCAATATCGGATTTGGCTGCTTTACAGTCTTCATTTAAAAAAGTAGCAAATATCGAAGCATCGTTTGATGACTACGTAAATGTTGATAATGGTGTGCAGACTTGGGACAACCCATCCGAAAAAGATATTCTCAACAGCATTTTTGAAAGTCGCGGAGTTCCAGCTGAACCTGGTAAGCATTTATCTTTTTATAGTCAAACAAAAATTTAATATGTAAATATTATTTCAGATAACGATGAACACGATTTGACCGTTGAAGAATTGGCAGAAACTGAGGAGGCATTACCTACGTTGATACAAGCTGCTTCATCCATTAGCGTAATTAGAACCTTTGTGGAAATGAGGAGTGACGTGCCGATTAATGTTTTCAACTCTCTACATGATTTGGAAGCTTTTATTGAAAATGAAAAATGGAAGACTGTAATTCAAACCAAACTCACTGATTATTTTAAATAAAATTATATAAAAAATCAATGTTTCTTTATAATGAAGTTTCTATATAGTGAAGTGATTTTCAGGTCCCGTGCGAATTCATTATATGGAAGTTCGACTGTACTATCGCTCCACCTTAATGTATTGTACATACAGTAGCTCCAAGGCGTAATCGTACATACGCACTGTTCAATTAAACTAGAATTTCAGACTGTAAATTAGTTATTTATTTATTTAGAGTATACTGCATTTATTCATATAAATATAATACATATCCATGCAACATTTATTACCGAGAAATAAAAGTAAAAAAACCATAGAATTCCATGTCCCAACGAGTAATCATGGACAATTGTAATTCTTAAAATATAGTACAATACTTTCTTATCAGCATTTAGTGTCTAATAAGTTTGCCTTTATTACAGCATTTACACGTGGTATAGCCTAGAGACGGTGGCGTTAATCGGGATTAACGATTTAATTTAGAAATTAAGTACAACTAATCCGGATCAACTTCTAGACTTAATTCCCATAAATTAAGCAGATTAGGGGAGTTTTCGGTGGCAACATTGCCGAAAAATTACAGTTAATATCTATTGTGAATGAAAAAGAATGAAACTTTTAAAAAGGAGCATGGAAGAAAAGCTGGCTGCAATACTATTTTGCACTAACGCGTTCGAAATTACATTAATCGTTTTGATATTATGGAACAGTTTGAGAAATTACAATTTATGAGTTTTTTTTTAAATAATAGTTTTTTAGTACCAGGGCAGCTAATATCCGCCTGCTGTCCATCTTTTATTCTGACAAAACTATTCAAAATAATCCGCGTAACAACCGTCTGTCACTTGAATTATAATCAGAATTAACTACGCCTGTAATCCCGATTAACGCCGCCATCTGTCCACGCTATTAGCATTAAATTTTCCGAAGTTCTTACATATATATGTATGTCTGGCGTAATATTAAAGAACTCGGTTTTCAGAACTTCTTTTAGTGCGTTTGTATTCCTAAAACCTTTATTTTTTCTGGGCAATGTTTATATTGAGATCAGACGATCGAACGAATGTTTGGAGTAGTTTAGAGCACTTGTAGATGAGCTACATACATCTTAGCAACCATGGAAGTGTATTTCGAGCCATTATACTGATAGATATATATTTAAATTATGCAATGTACTCCACCGTTCGGCGCTTTGCCAAGCATTGCCTTTAAGAATGATCAGATTTTGAATTTTATCCATATTGCTTTCGATAAATCGAATCTTCCGACACCAAATCATGCGTTATTCCCAGTCATTAAGTTTCTTCTCTTGGCCGAGGTGGCTTTTATTTGCAATTGTAGGTCACTTATGTATCTTTTAATTATATATTGCACTCTATCACCATGTCCTCTTCATGAAATTGCCAATTTCTCTAAAAGTTTTTCCCTTTTTCATGCAATTTAACAATCAGCCGACATTTCTCATTAGTTATCTATATATTTTTCTGACGTAGCCATTGTGCAAGAACTATGTTTATCACTTAAAAACTTGTAGCAAACTAAAAACTGTAATGCTTTTTATGAAATTTGATGCGCATTGAAATATTATATAACAAAAATTCTCCGAATTTGTTTATTTTTATTTCCCAGTATAAAAATGTTGGATTAAAATATAATTTTGTGTATGTGATTAAATTTAGTAGACTTAAAATAAATGAAAAAAATGCTTTAGTGGAGTAAAATTATTTTTTCGTTTCGAAAATCTGTTTTCAAGGTGAAAGCTGAGTATGTACGATTAAGCGTTTGAGACACTGTACTTGCACTCATGCGAGTGTTTTTGTGTGTTCTGCGCCCATTTAACGTGTCGTTGTTTCTTCGCTATTGTCTATTGTTTTTATTTTTGCTTTAGTCACTTTCATTTTTTTGTAGTTCTTCTTCAATTCTTAGTTTGATTTCTGCCAATGCGCCTAGATTAGAAAATTTCTTGGAAATAATAATATTTGTATGTACCAGGCACGGGCGATTGCTTTTAAGTGTAGCGCTGGTAGTAAAGGAGGTGTGTCGGGAGTTAAAGAAATTCTATAATAATTCACTCAATTGCAACATGTGTGACTTTAGCGACAGAGTACATAATATTTCAGCAGAAACAGCAGTTGGAATCACAATAACAGGTGATGTCATAAATTATAAAATAATTCGACTTTTTCGCATATGTATGTAGTTATACATATGTATGTATGTATTTACTTGAGTGTAGGACATTTCTTACATTTTTTATTTTTTAAGTATTTATTTTCGTCTTATGTAATAATAGTTGACTTACAGACTATTGACAATTTTGTGCTTAAGCCTCGAAAATTAATGTTACACAAAAATTATTCTTCCATAATTTAAAAGTAAAGAATTTTTACGGATTGTGTGTATTGTAGAAGACCTTAAGACTTATATTACGTTTCCACCAAAAGCAAACACCGTGTTTGCAGGAGTTGTGTTTGGGAGAACTGTCAACTGTTTCCACCAGAAGTTTGGGAGAAATTGTGTTTGAACTGTCTTTTGTTGACATTGTGAAATAAAAATTATAAAAATTGATAAAATTATAAAATGGTGCATAAAATTCAATTTGTTATATTGATTTTATCATTTTATTTTAAAATAATTGATAGTGAGTTGGTCACATATTATTTAAAAAAAAGGTTAAGGGAAAATAAAATAATTTTAAGCGTTGCTGCCAATTTAATGCGTTCGCAAAGTGTATGGTCTTTGGTATGGTAAACAGATTTATGATACATTATTTGTGTATAATGTACATGTATATTTTAGGAACATTCCAGTACCTTTTGGGAAGTAGACTGCCAGAGTAATGGGGACAAGTTTTTCAAAGATAATTTCCGAATGGAAAGATCCTGCTTTGAAAAATTGTGCAGCAAACTTGAAAAAATAGCCAAAAGAAAAACGAACTATCGAAACCCGATTTCACTAAAAAAGCGCGTGGCAATTGCTCTGTATGCACTAGGATCTTCTAGTGAATACAGATCAATTGGACATTTGTTTGGAGTAGGCAAAGCAACTGTTTGCAAAATACTTACCGAGTTTTGCAATGAAGTTGGGACATCTTTGGCTCCAATATATTTGAAAAATTTTCCACTGACAAGAGCGCAAATTGAGAATGGAGTCGCAGATTTTAATGCAATGGGCTATCCACAATGTATTGGAGCAATAGGTAGGTTTATAAGTAATGCGATAAAAATAACGTTTAATCAAGAGCATCTTTATTATACAGATGGATGTCATATTGAAATTCATCCAAGAAAGGAAGAAGCCATTGATTACTACAACTACAAAGGGTGGTATTCCGTAATACTATTGGCTTTGGTAGACGCAAAATATAGATTTGTTTATATACATTGCGGCAGTCCTGGAAGATGCAACGACTCCTCAATTTTTGAAAAATCATCGCTAAAGCGCTAGTTGCAAAGTTGTGCACTTCTTGATGAATTGAGCTTGCAGTATGGATCCACAAAAATACCAGTCCATATTATAGGGGACTCTGCTTTTCGTCTCTCTCAGCATTTAATGAAGCCATATCCGCATAGTGTGACCATTACACCCGAACAAAAAAAATTCAACTATAGATTGTCTAAGTGCCGGCGTGTTGTGGAAAATGCTTTTGGCCATTTAAAAGCCCGGTAAATACAACTTAGAGATTCTAATATAGGGTGATCAATCATGAGGTGCTTTTTTCAATAGTTAAAAAAAACAAAAATGTAAATTATGTTCAAAACCTTTATTTATCATTTGAAAGGACATTCTTTGACATTTACTTTTTGAATATGACTTCATTCAAATGTTGGCCGCAACTACGCTTAAGGTGGTCCATTCTGAAGGTCCAATTTTCAATCACTCGTTCGAGCATTTCGACTGGTATGTCGTGAATAACACGCGTAATGTTGGCTTCCAGAGCTTCAATCGTAGCTGGTTTATCAGCATAGACCTTGGACTTCACGAATCCCCAAAGAAAAAAGTCCAAAGGTGTGATATCACAAGATCTTGGTGGCCAACTCACAGGTCCTAAACGTGAAATCAGCTGCTCTCCGAAATGACTTCTCAATAAAGTCATTGTTTCACGAGCTGTTTTGTGCTGCATTTGTCACAGAACGCTGATTTTCATAATACAGTTGAACAATTTGTAGACGTTGTTGCGGTGTGAGTCTTTCCATGATGAAATGCCAAACGCTGTTCAACAAATCCACGATGACAGTTTGCCACAACTCGCGCGCGATCTGTAAAAAAAACGCAAATGAAAAAAACTCCTCTTAATTGATCACCCGTTATTTTTAAAAATTGGTAATACAGGTTCTATTTTAGATTTAGGAGAATTGGAAAAGGCGTGGATAACCACATCAAAAATGTAAACACAGTTATTTCATGTGCATGTGTTTTACATAATTTTTTGATTGCTGAGAAGGATTTAATTTTGGAAAATTGGCTAGTGGAAATGCATCGCGATTCCAGGCGCAATATTCAATACGGCACCAATGCAGTTGACCGATCTGAAGGAGAATCGATAAGAAATGCGTTAAAGGAATATTTCAGTGAGTAATATAACTTTTTTCATCTAGATTCTCCCGTATGTTTTATTAAATTAACCATAATTTATTGGTCAAAAAGGTTATTTGGTTTAAACAATTTTACCTTCAAACCAAATATTTATTTAAATATTTCGACCTACAAAAGCCACAAAGAGTCCAATTGGATTGAATTTAAAAAACAACTTTTCACCAGAACAATAAAATTTCTAATACATAATTTTATAAAATAACATTTTATTCATTTTTGAAAAAAGATAGTAGTAGGCACATAGTGCAACTTTAAAAGGCACAATTCATTAAAACTTAAATATCATTTCACATATTAATTTTTAAGCACTTTCACAAACAATATTTCAAAGGATTTATAAGTTTTAGTTAATTAATTTCTCTCATTTTTTGTTTTTGCTGCAGGTGCGGAAGCTTCGTTCAGTGCTGGAGACGATGATGGCGAAAATGAAGCAGACGGAGCAGCTGAAAATGAGGAGCATGAAGGTGATATTGGCGAAAGTGATGGAGCTGGCGAAGCAACCGAATCAGGCATGCCTACATATATAAATAGAAATTAACATTATAAAATTAGATGTAAATACAAATAAAATTACATATATAAAAAAAAGAAATACCTGTTATACTATCCACAACGAGTTGCTTCAGTATTCCTGAGGAAAGATTGTAGACTTATTTGGCCAGCTTAAGAGCTAAAACGCCAACTCCAAATCAAGAACTTTAATTTTATATTTTGCGCGCACCACTTATGCTTACCACACGAAAAATATTAAACGTCAATCAAATGTCATATTGACAAATTGCAATCATTGTTGCCATGTTTCGATAAGAATGCAATAATAAATGAGGAAAATGAGCAACATTGCCACCACTTAATAATTAAATTAGATGCAAACCCAACAAAACACGCTTTGAAAAGTGGGTTTAGGTATGGAGTTGTGTTTGGGGATTTGGGATTTGACAGGTGTTTTGTTTGGTGTTTGCGCTAAGAACACGATAGCGGCAGAGAACCCAAACTCCGGCTGCGGTGGAAACGTAATATTAGTTGTTAAGATTTTAGAGTAACTAGACCTTAAAGCTCAAAGTAGTGGCATAACCATGATCATATAAAACAGCTGATCCAACCAAACTATGCGTCGTAACCAAGGCGAATTGAGTACTGAAGGTGGCGCCATTAAAAAACAATTACTTTACTCTCACGTCAGCTCGCTTCGGAGTATAAAACAAACGAACAAAACAATCAAATCTAGGAAAAAATATATACATATGTTTGGGGAAATTCAGTGATATTGTGACTTGTGAGATTAAAACTAAACAAACTAATGCAAACGAAGTGCCGCGTGTGAAATTGTCAAATCATAAATGAATATACCGGGTCCGGCACTTGAAGTGTAACCAACTTCAGACCGCTTGCGCAGCTGATACACGGGCATCAGCAGTTTGTTAGTTGGCTAAATGAAATCTCCGACGAAGTGCCAATCAAATGGCGAAAGAACTGAAAATACCTGACCATAGCATCCACCGCGTACTGAAAAATGATCTCAAAGTCAAGCCTCAGACTTAAGAAAACGAAGGAGTTGCTTCACTTGGCCGAAATCGGTAAATTTCCAAACATTGTGTTTTCTGACGAGGAGCGACCTGAGCGACCGTTCATCGAGAATTTGAGTCATCGATTGGCCACCAGGAGACAGCAGCCGCCATATGTTTGGCCTACTGTAACCGCAGATGGGCGCTCTCGAATAGTTTTCATCGAACCTGGCGCCACTTCGGTGGCAGACCATGGACGTTTCAACCGGACTCGGCTCCGTCTCACAAAGCTCGAGCGAACCAAGAATTGGCGAAAAACAACGTTCCGAACTTCATAACGTCCACACAATGGCTCTCAAATTCACCAGATGTGAATTCGATGAATTATTTTCTTTGGGCCATTTTGGAGAGCAAGGTCCAAACTAAAAGATTCACAATCTGCAAGTCACATTCGGTCAGCTTGCGATTCGTTTCTGGACCGTCTCAAGGCAATAGTCAAGGCAAAAGGAGGTCATATTGAGCAAAAGTAAATTGATTCTTAATTTTGTATTATTTTCACAAATTTTTTACTTTGAATTGAATAAAAGTAATTTTCCAAACTAAATTTATGGTCTTTTTAATTAGTTACACTTCGAGTGCCGGACCCTGTAAAGCCTCTAAATGCAGTTTTTTGCGTTTTTATGCTGAAGATAGAAATGCCGTGGATAGAAAGAATGTGTGGGTGTGCGTGTAATTTCTTGTGTTTTGTTGTTTCCATTGCTTTCGCCAGCTCTTCTTCTTCACAAACAAGTAATTCCCCTGCCTTTTGCTTTTTTTTTCGTGGACTCTTTCGACACTGTGAATCCGGATGGCGCAATCTTTTTCTCTATCATTCTTGGGTCGTAACCATAACCGTACAGACCAATTGAGCTTTGGTTTATCGCCATAACCATAATCAGATGATTTATGACAAGTTTGTTTCCATATGTATTTGCAATTTTTCTCTTCATGGACGCTTCTCTTTTGTTCTGGTGTTTTTAGTTATAGTTTTAATTTCAATTTAAGTTTATTTGGTGTTCGCTGTATATCGTTTAAGCATTTATTCCATTTTTGCTGCTTTTATTTGTCGTGGATAGGTTTTATCCCAACACCGGATGATTCCATAAGAGAGTCAAAATGGTATTTTTCTAACAATCTTCTTCTACTCCTAGCTAAGGCTGGACTGGACAACTACAGAGAAAATGTTCTCCTGCTTCTTCTTCTTCCTCGTCTCTACAACTTCTGCAGTATTCACGCGAAAATACTTCTAACTAAGAAGAGTGCCTACCTAACAGCCAATGACCGGTGACACAAGCCACGACCTTCGAGATGTTCACTCTTGAGAGGTTAAGCAATTCTGATCTTTTCTTATCTATCCTCCTGGAGAATATTATTTTTTATCCTTAATTTGCAAGTTGCCATAGGCATTCCAATATTGCCTCTGTTTTCAAGCAGCAAGACTAGTAGCCTTTCTGGTTAGCTCATCGGCCTACAATTTCTTCAATATCTCTATGTCCTGGAAGGCATGTAAGGCTGACCTTGAAGACGGTGCTAATATCAATTAGAGCTGCCAGGCATTTCTGAGCAACCTTTGATCTTAGTATACATAACTGTCTCCATTGATTTGATGGCCGCCTAGTTGTCCGAGAAGATATTTGTCGTAGTTTTTGTTACGGCGTATGTATTAAAGTACACAGTTACCTCCTTTATGGCTAAGACTTCTGCCTGGTAGACGATAAATTAGTCCGGAAATGGGACAGATAGTTCTAATTCTATTTTTTTGAAAAACCCCATAACCTACATTACTTGGATCCATCCGAAGTGGCTGAACTACCGAAGTGTAAAGCCCGTGTGTGATACGAGGTGTTAATCCGCATTTGATTCCGACCGCTTGCTTGCATGTGTGCAATACAATGTTGGCCTTTTGAACTCTATTTTCAATATTAGAATTGATTTCCAAGTAAGTTTCTTGTCTAATATGAGTCCTGAGTATTTAACATTCTCTTTCAAAGCAATTTCCACACCCTTTAAAATTAGCGGGGAGACTGTGGGCTGTCTATGTTTCCTTGTAAAAAGAATTAGTTCAGTTTTATTGGGGGTTATTGCGAGTCCCCTACTTTCTATACAGGTACTAAGCGTGGCCATGTTAGAGCGCAGAATATCCGTGAGCGTGTTTGGATAGTTGCCTTCAATCGCAATTGCCAAATCGTCAGCGTTAGCTGTGACGTGGCAACCCCCTCTCTTTAGGGTCAGTAGCAAGGAGTTCACTGACAAAATCCAGAGGAGAGGGGGAGGACCCTTCCCTGAGGAGTATCTCTGTGGCTTGCATACACAACAAAGCGAATAAAGCCTTTAAAAACCCTCAAAAGAAAAATAATTTGAGGAGGCGTTTTTCTAAGGAAGTGGTTCGTCTTTAGGAAGGCAGTGACCGCTGCTAGAAAATCTCCACTTTTTAAAATGCCACATTATTCCGCGCTCGTAACTAAAAGCATTGTTTTTAGTCTAACTAATATACGGGCGCCGTAGCCGAATGGGTTGGTGGGTGACTACCATTCGGAATTCACAGAGAGAACGTTGGTTCGAATCTCGGTGAAAACACCAAAATTAATAAAAACATTTTTCTAATAGCGGTCGCCCCTCGACAGGCAATGGCAAACCTCCGAGTGTATTTCTGCCATGAAAAAGCTCCTCATAAAAATATCTGCCGTTCGGAGTCGGCTTGAAACTGTAGGTCCCTCCATTTGTGGAACAACATCAAGACGCTCACCACAAATAGGAGGAGGAACTCGGCCAATCACGATAATTTGAATATTTCCCGACTTTGTTGAAGGAGAAAACGATCCATTTTGTAAATGTTGATGTTAGTTTAGTTGTGAAAGTACAAAAAAAAAACATAAAGCACCAGTTCAAGCTCTAAACGTTAGGTCGTCCACTCTGTGTAAAAGTGTTTCAGTTGTTTTGTAAAAATTCCAAAATTATTAATATAATTTTTCAAATAAAAATGACATCAGCTAATAACTATACAACTAGATTATTATTATCTATTTTAGGTAACACAGCCTTTTACAAGCTGTCAGCGAAAAGAAAGTTCATATCTTACTTGGAAGTACTTACAATGCGTATGCTGGCGTGGAACTCTTACCTAAATTTTTTGTTTGTTTGATTTGCTTACTCTATTAATATTTTCCATCCTCAGATTTATATCTTACGAGTTGACTTCCATCATTGCCTTATTGCTTTGTTCTTCCCGTCTGTTTGAGTTTAAAACGTTAATCTAAAACTAACCTTCATTT
Source organism: Anastrepha fraterculus (assembly GCA_037575425.1). Classification (NCBI taxonomy): domain Eukaryota; kingdom Metazoa; phylum Arthropoda; class Insecta; order Diptera; family Tephritidae; genus Anastrepha; species Anastrepha fraterculus. Next base: position 68,262 of record JAYXIM010000011.1, on the reverse strand, counting down.
TAAACACAAATTCCACGAATTATAGTACACATATCCTACTACTAGAAGGCATGCTCTGCCAAAGAAAAACGTTAGTGTAAGAAACTGTGTATAGCTTTGGCAAGTCAATTGACGAAAACCCCTACATTATTTCAAGATTTTTCTCAAGAAATAATCCTTTCGGTGCTCTCAATTTGAGCGACAAAGTGGCAAAATATTTGCTGCCAGAATATGGATTACATGCAAAAATCTCAGAAATCCAATTAAGAGCAAATCTGCATAACGACACAAAAACCCTTTTGTCAGATCCGAGTCATAGTCGATTTTTCGAGTTGGTGTTAACCTCTGCTTAGTGTGACCGTGGGTGGTAAAGCGTGAAATTTTGGCTTGGCAGACACAAGGAAAGGATTAAACTGCAAACGTTACTACAATAACAACAATGCGGTGAAGCTTCATTAATGAAGCGACTTTTTGCAAAGTCATTATGTTACAGCCTTCCAAATAACGAACGAATAGTAGACCAAACAATGCAAATCTGCAAACCAGAAAATATTTTCCATTTATGTGATCATCTTTGACGATCTTGTGTGCGTGCCTGCCGTGTCCAAAGATGTTTGCGCATGCGCCTTATCGCGGCTAGCAGCTTCCTAGATTTGCGGAACGCGTTGTTAGCATAGAGTGCAGCAAAAGGACACATTTTTTACTATTCACGTTAACCTAAAATGTGGATTGAATGAGCAATGAAATTTGCATTGCGACAGGGCCGGATTATCAGTCAAGCGGTGTAGGCAACTGCCTAAGGGAGCCGCATCGGAGAAATGTTTCATCGAGTGAAAATCTAATTTGAAGATATGTATCCTGAATTGCCTTTTTTTATATTTCATGTTAGGTTAGGTTAGGTATTAATGGTTGCCCAGAGAGTGGACCCACTTGGACGAAAGAAGTTTGGTTCATCCGTTGTGATACCATTGCAAGAGGGGGAAAAGAGGTGAATGAAAAAGGACGATAGGACGAAACGGAAAGGGGTGGGTAGGGTTGAGTGAGTGTGGACTATGAACGGTGTGCAGTTGTGTTAGCCTCTTTGAGCTGCTGATGAAGTTCATCAGATTTTTGTTATCAAGACCTGCTATATCAGCAGGCGCAAAAAAGAATTGAGAACCAAGTTGATTGAATCTTAGTCCCGCGAGAGCTGAGTAGCTAAGGAGCAGGTGCTGAGATGATTTAACCTCATCCTCCATACAGCTGACGTAAAAAGGACTTGAAGTAATTCCGAGTCTCACGGCATGTATACCCCGCGGGTAGTGCCCCGTGAGGATGCCCACGAAATTTGAGAGATGAGATTTTGTCATCCTCAGAATATCCCTCGAACGCCTCTTATCCAAACGTGGCCAGGAGGACTTCACACTCTCTGAGTTGGTGCAAAGCCTTCCAGGAGTAGAGCGCAGGTTGTCAAGACGATCCTGATCCTCTCCTTTCGCGGGCACACCACTTCACAGCATTTACTTCAAAGTACAAACAAGTTTGTAGTACGGAATAAAGTAGATGAAAGTCTACATCAAACCAATGTTTAGGCAAAAAGAAAAAAAAAATCGGGAAGTGCGTGTGATTTGGACGATCTCAAGTTTGAGAGTGAAGTGCCTAAGTTCGAATACTCCGAAGACATGGCATTTTTAAGCGAATCGTCTTCGCAAATAGTGTTAGCAAATCTTTTTATATTTTGTTTCTGCTCATATGTATGTAAGTACGTCTATGTTAACTTGAATATTCGAAATTTTTATAAGCATGGGTAGTCCAGAAGCAGTCACCAGTTTCGAGATCACCCCGGCTATAATTATGTAAGATTTAGTATAAGCTTCGACATTTTTTAACATAAATAACTTAAACCATGTTTTTTCTATTCTATGTTTCTATTTTCAGACGTCGACACCTAGTACGCTGGCAAAACACTCCAAAAATTCTAATACGGCTCTGCAATCTTCAGCAGAGGAAATTGTGGAACAACAGCATTGTGGAAATAAGAAAAGCCGAGATGGCTCACAATTCCACATTTAAGGTTTTTGTGCAACACTTGGAGTCGCTTCTGAAGCAATTGCCGAAAGTACTGGGAATAGTTATGTTGGGTGCAAATTCACGCAAATGGCATACGAGGAAGCTGAAAAGCACCAAAGAAGTAGTAAGGAAATTTAATTTTATTTAGATTTATTTAATTTAACTTCATTTTAATTTACTTTTTACTTATTTTCTCCCTGTTGTGCACTTTGTATACGAGGTGTGTTCCAAAAATAAGGTGAATATTCATTTTTCTCAGAAAATATTTATTTATTCATCAATTTCTATTTTATCTTCTTCAAAGTGGTCTCCCTCACTTGTGCCAGCATTTTCGCTAATCCTCGAATCAGTTTTGATAGGCTTTTTTTGGCATGTCCTTGAGCTCTCTCAGCGATTCGGTTTTTATCTCCTTAATTGTCGCAAAACGCCGTCCTTCCATGAAAGGACTCTCCAATCTTGGGAACAGTTAATAGTCGCATTGTACCAAATCTAATGAATTAGGTGGCTGAGGCATAATAACGGTGTTGTTTTTGGCCAAATAATCTCTCACAGGAAAAGACGAGTGAGCAGGTGCATTATCATGACGCAAAAGCCGTGCATTTTTTTCCACAATTCCGGGCGTTTTTTTCGTATTGCTTCACGTAAACGGCGCATAACTTCAAGGAATACTCCTTATTTACCGTACGACCTTGTGGTAAGAACTCCTGATGCACTACGCCATGGTAAGCGAAGAAAACAGTGAGGAAAACCTTGACTTTTGATAGAATTTGGCGTGCTTTTTTTGGTCTGGGCTCTCTTGGACTCTTCCACTGGTACGATTGCGCTTTGGTTTCGATGTCAGAACCATACGAGTATGCCCATGATTCGTCACCAGTTATAACCCTTTTAAGTTAATCTGGATCGTCGTTGACGTTATTTCTGAGCAATTTAGGAACGAATTTCGCTGCCACATGCTTCATGCCCAACATTGGAAGATTCTCCATAATAATTTTCTTCACTTTCTCAACATTTTCATCGGCTGTTCATGTGATGGTGCGTACAGAGCAGGCGTCGTCATTCACATCTTCTCGACCTTCTGTGAAAAACTTGTAATAATAAAATTTCTTTGACTCAGAGTACACTCACCGTATGCCCCTGTCAACATTTCAAGTATTTTTGAGCCCTCATTCCATTTTTTACAAAAAAATTTGATGCAACTCTTTTGATCCATTTGTTTCGATAGCAGAAAATTGTCGAACACGCAAAACACTGGTGTTATTTATGCCTCTCACAAACAAACAAAACCTGCTATGTATTTTGCTAAAACCGTGAACATATCTTCGAGACAAGTGCACCAACATATAACAAAAATAATAATCGAAAATCGAATGTACGTAGCCCGTGAAATTTGAAAATCCACCTAATTTTTTTCAACCCACCTCTTATAATATTAAACATACGTGATATAAAAGAAAAAATGAATGAATTGAAACTTATTTCGATAATAATTTTATATTTTTGTTGCTATATAATGGTAACATGTTTGTCATCAAGGGCACCTCGAAAAATTCCACTTGTTGAATGTGCAACCAATTCATTTGATTTCTGCAAGTGTAGCGGTCGAATTTCCTTGGCTAATGCAAAAATAATGGCGTTGCAAAGATCGGTTAAAATGATTCCCAAGTGCTGTTTGCCTATACGGTAAGCAGACGCAACAAGCCGTGGAAGTGTTCCACAAGAACTATTTGGGCACCTGCCACACAAACCGCTGGCGGTTGTGACAGGAGCACGCAAAAATATCAAAATGCTGATAATTGTAGTAAAACCTATTAAAAGGAATGCATTTAGTTATATTATTTTGTTAAAAAACACTTTTCTTACCAACATTTTCCAATTGCTTCTGGAGCGATGCCCATAAATTCGTTTGTTTGCATTTGTACAATTTTCTTTTTGACGTTTCTTCTCATTAGACAATCAATGTTGCTAGCAACTTTTCACGGCAAATAAAAGGCATGTTACAGGCGAAATTTCACAGCTGTGAACTAGTGCTAGCCTTAAGCGTAGAATTAAAGGGTTAGAGGCGGTCGCCGTAGCTAAATGGGTTAGTGCGTGACTACTCGCATGACGTTTCGAATCTCAGACTTAAAACTGTAGGTCCCTTCATTTATTGAAAAACATCAAGACGCACACCCCAAATGGGAGGAGAACCTCGGCCAAATACCCAATAAAATGTGTAAGCGGTAATTATATACTTATATCGGACGTTGTTTTATTAGCAGCATGAGAAATATCGATACCGATAACAATGGTTCGATAGTTCAGAATGACAACCTGTGTTGACAATATGGCTTGGCAAATCATCATGATCCGTTTAACGCCACAAAAACGCTTCAAAATTGTGGAAATTTACTTAAAAAAAAAAATTATTTGTGAGGTTCATAGAGCACTAGCGTTATCATCGGTCCAAATTTCTTTCGAAACGAAGAAGGAGCTGCCATTACGGCTGACTGAATTTTCGTTTCTAAAAATTAATCAGATAAACATGGACGACATTTGCTTGCCACAGTCACAGATTTAGTAAAAAATTGGACTGATAAAATGGACTATTCAACTAGTAGGCGCGGCGGACATATGCCGGATAATATATTCAAAAAAATAAGAATAAATGCCCTAAAAATATCTACCAGATTATAATAAATTCTAAATAAATAATAATTCATATCAACAATATTTTTGTTTTGTATTATCATTTTAAGTTCTTAAGCTCTTAAAAAAACACCCGATACAAATGCATAGTTGTGAAATACGAATAGTTCGGTAAAAGTATTTTTATTTATATTATACTATAGGGTATTGTAGTTGCATTCTGTAATATAACCTGGTTAGTTTTTGAAAGTCTGCAACAAATTCATTTTTTTTTTATTTCTTTCTTTTTATTTTAATTTTTATTATAATCTAGAAATATAGTATTTCTTACCGACTATGACAAATAGATTAATGCTAACTATTATGCTTGATTTGAACAATTCTATTAAAAATAATTTAAATTATACTTTACTTATTTCGCTTTAATGTAGAAAATGTAACATTTCTTACAGATTTCATACAAAAAATATTAGAGAATAGAGAAACTAGTTAAACAATCCAATGAGTAACATTTTGAAATAGTGTAAGGTGGCTCAAAATTAATCACCCTATCGGAAGATTTATATTTTTTGCAAATGTACGTGAATGATATTGGACGCTTGTGCACTAGGCAGCCGCAGGATACAAACAGAGAGTGGAGTGCGTAAATTTCGAAATACAAAACAAGTTTTTCATCACTCACAATATTTTTTTTTATTTAGTAAAAAATGAATTTAAAGAGAAAGTTGGATGATTGATTTTACGCCACCTTGTATTTTGTGGAAAAAATACTTCGTACAAACTGTCGATGACACAGTGGTACGTACGAACGGAAAATGAAAAATTATTAATTTATAAAAGTAATATAAAAAATATAATAAAATAATATAAAAAAAGTAATATAAACAGAAAATAGTACAATATAATAATATTATATAAAAATAAAAGGATTTCAAAAAGAAAATTGTACTATTGTAATTGGTGATCAACCTAAAAGCCTTGCTTCGGTAACTCATTGAAGGCAATACAGTAAGGCGCTGCTGTCGAACAGCTGAGATGTCAGCAATAACACGGTGTGACAAAAAAAAAAAAATTAAATATACTTTTATGGAGACCTAGCACAACTTGTAGGTATAGTAAAACTAAAAAAAATGGTATAGGCGAAATTTCCAATACACCCCCAAAATCTCATTTTATGGCCATAAAACCGTTTTTCAGTAGGTTGATGTGAACAATCACTCCTAACTTCGCCAATTTCCATCCGATTTCGAATTTGTTTTTTTAGTTCGAAAGAACAAAAACAAGCCTTTTTGACAGTGTGTTGACAATTTTTCTGAAATGACAACTGACGAGACTGTAGACGGAAGCATTCGGAATTTTTTTATTTTTTCTCTATTTTTTCAACTTTGACATCATTTTTGCGATATTATCCCATATTGAGGATGTTTTTTAGTACACTACTGTTATAGTAAATTTAATTCTGCGTCGAATGAGCTATATTTGACTGTAATTGAATTAAAATTGATAGAGTTGTGCGAGTTGTGCGAGTTTTAAGATTTTATTTTTTTGTTTTACTAATTTGGTATGTAGGTATAACTTACGCTAAATAGGAATAAGGACGTGTTTTGATGCGTTATTATAGATACGTAATATTTATTGGAGTATATATGATACATAAGAGTACACTGTACTGCATACAACAGAACTGGTTAGAACTTACGAAAATATCTGACATATTATAGCACTTTTTTTTTTCAATAGTAATATGAAACAGCTCCCAAGTGTACCAAAGTTCACACTGTACATTGATTAACAAAAGAAGTTTGTTAGTATAATTTAACCTTATTAAAACGTTAAAGTTTTATTGTTTGTTTCATTGAAATTCAAGAGATATAAATCAAAACGTTGCCAGAAAAGTCGAATTTCTCAATATTCTCCGATGATGTGGCATCATCAGCCTTATCATAAACCAGATGATTGTTATTTTTATAAAACGGACGTAAACGATCATCATTATAAAGCTCGAAAGCACATAAAGTATGCTGATGTTGCAACTGTTAAGAACCCCGTAGTCTTGGACGATATGATTGACTCAACTGCAGGTCATGAACTGAAGGAAGTTCAACTCATTGCTGATGATGATCAAACTAATAACAATAAACCTGATGATGAAGAGTACTTTCCGTCTGGTTCTAAGTCTTCAGAACGACACATTGTATCAAATTCAGATTTTCAGGATCTTTATCGTGATTTACTTCTATCGGGAAGACAATCTGAAACGCTCGCTTCTCGATTTAAACAATGGAATTTAGTTGATGACGACTTAAGATGAATGATGATGATCGAATTTCTTACAGAGAAGTATTTAAAACTGATGAAGAGAATGACAAATGTACTAAACTCCATAGGGCCGTTTTCAATGCATTTTTAAGTTTGGAACCAGTTCCGTTGTGTACTGCACCGTACCGTACCGTACCGTACCGTACCGTACCGTACCATACCGTACAGTGCTGCACTGCACAATACTCCAATAAATATTATGTGTTTATAATAACACATGTTATCATTTTCATGCTTCGAAACGCATACCAAATCTCGTAGTAAAAAAAAAAGAAAAAATCTTAAAACCCACACAACTCTATTAATTTTAATTCAATTGCAGTGAAATATAGCTCATTCGACGCAGAATTAAATTTACTATAACAGCAGTGTACTAAAAAACATCCTCAATATCGGATAATATCGCAAAAATGATGTCAAAGTTGAAAAAATAGAGAAAAAATAAAAAAATTCCGAATACTTCCTTCTACAGTCTCGTCAGTTGTCATTTCAGAAAAATTGTCAACACACTGTCAAAAAGGCTTGTTTCTGTTCTTTCGAACTAAAAAAACAAATTCGAAATCGGATGGAAATTGGCGAAGTTAGGAGTGATTGTTCACATCAACCTACTGAAAAACGGTTTTATGGCCATAAAATGAGATTTTGGGGGTGTATTGGAAATTTCTCCTATACCATGTTTCTTAGTTTTACTATACCTACAAGTTGTACTAGGTCTCTATAAAAGTATATTTTCACTGTCGCACAGTGTAATAACAAAAATTGGCATCAATTCAATTAAAATGCAATTATAATAGCAGTTTCTTGTCAAATCGAGGTAGGAAAGTTACGCGACTACACTTTAAATATACCGAAATATTTTGTTAAATGTTAACCTTGGTATAACTACACGAATAATTCATTCATGGGACAGAGATAGATTCGATTCGATTAAGGATGGTAAGACTGCAAAATTTGGTTTGAGATCACTCTTCCGTGAATCTTTTGGATTCATTGACGAATCTTAAGAGATCCGGAAGAGTATTAACTCCATACATCGCATCCATACTTAGTACATCGCAGCCCAACAGCCTAAGCCAGATTCTAGAAAACGTTCGACAGCTACAGAGAAAATGCTCTGCAGTGCTCTCGTTTTCTCCCTTCCTACTCAGTTTTAGGAGAAAGGTCGCTAGTTTCCTGTTTGGGCCAGAGATAATATCGCACGATTTGAAATTCATCGCTTAATTATCAGAAGAAGCTCTGGAAGCGTTAAATACAAAAAATTTAGTGCTATAAAAACATTTTTTTCCCAAGTCCAAGAGAAGAAATATTCAATAGACTTTTCATCACTACCGATGCTGTCATATAAAGTATGAGAAAACTATCCACCAAAAATACTAGGATTTGTTACAATAAGCACTACACCTGATAGTTACGCAGAATTATAGTGATGTTGACGTTGATATCGATGGATGACGCGGAGATGATGGCAATTTGTCGAGAACAGTCAATTTTACGTTAACGGATCGATCAGCAGCATTGCCCACCCCAGCAGCATCTACCAAACACTTATCGAGAATGTTTATGGTACTCGTATTACGAAAAGAACAACGATTTTATCAAGGAAGGTTAAATTTTATTTATTAAAAAAAAAAGTGCACTATTGATAAATAATTATTCCACTTGTGGATTTAAACCACTGGCTGACTTCGCAATATTTTTTTAATTAATTTCTAAGCTTAACAAAAAATATCTACATATGAGCAAACTTTCTGAATTCGGATTTATTATTTTATAAAAAAATATTTAAAACGGACCTTTGTTTTTACTTCTTCAGTTCTCAAAAATATAATAATTATTACTTTACTTGGCAAAGTGGTTGAGTTAATCTCCTCTCTGAAAAAATCTTTGAAGGTACTACTTCTGCAAAGTGATGATGTTAGTGATTGTTGATAATGATGAGGATAATTATGAAATATTAGTGGTGATGAGTAATCTGCAATTAATAATTATTAGGATTTTAATTATCATTAATCATCAATTTTTTTATAATGAAAATAACTAAAATCGGAATTTTTTTGCTAATCCAAAAAATGGTAATTTTGGTGGCACAAAATTAACATCCAGTTTTGGTTTGTATAACTTTTTTACTCAAGAATTGTACTACCTAAGTACCCCGACATGGTTAATCTAGTTCTGCTTGGCGACATATTTCTGTGCATATTTGAAACTTTTCGTGGTATTTGTATCAACCGCGCTCCGTTCTACGAATCACTAGGTACCATTATGAAGTGTGGTTAAGAATCTATTCTACCATACCATGCAGTGAAACATGGTGAAAGAATTATAGTCCGCTCTTTTGTTTTTTGTGTTTGTGAAAGGAAATACTAAACACACGTGCACGAGAGTCAATACAAAAACAAGTAGAGTGTTGCAAACAAAGGAGACTTTGTTTGGTATTTTCGCTTGGCTTTGGTAAATATTTGACTAACAAAAGGGCGACTTAACCGGATTAACTTTGGGAAAATTCGAGACTACCAACCTACCTGGTCACTTGATGTATTTCTGTAGGTGTGAGTATGGTAATGAAGGTTAAAGTCATTTAAAATGAAAAATGTCCTCATTTTCGTGTATATTGAATGCTGGAATTTCACACTGCTGCCTACCTATACACATACATTTGTATGTATGTATGTAGGTATGTATGAATGTATGCTTATCAGTTAGGTATTAGAGACTAGCGATTTTTGGGAAAATTAATTTGTTAGTGGCCGAATTCATACAAAATTTTATGTTTGTAAAAATGTTCGTCGCCAGCTTCAAATATTTATGCCTATTTTATGTACAGGCGTTCAGTTTAAAATTTGTTGATGTAGATTTAACGACGTAATAACATTAATTAAATGTATCGAAAAATTGATCCCGGGAAAATAAATATTCTGAAAGAAAATTTTTTCAAAGCTAAATATAGCATAACTTAAAGTATCAAAAGCTCAGTCAAATACTAATAGTATAAACCAGAATAATAGAAACAAGTTTGCGCCCATCAGAGACTGCGTGACGTCACATTCGTGTAGTTGTGCAGTGTTACCAACCCTTTGGTCTTCTCAATAAATTTAGTGGTTTTTTGTACCAAAAATGCGAAACTTTTTGAGTTTGGTGTTTTTCTTTTTTTAATTTAAAGCTACCAAAACTGCAAGCTAGAAAAGTTTGTATAATTGAAAAAAGGATAAAAAGGTTACTCTTGCATTTAAAGCTTATACTGATAAGATTTTAGTGTTATTGAAAATTTGTTGATTCTTATAAAATTTGGTGTTTTGAAAGTGAAAATGTCATTATTTGCTCCTTTTGAGGTTATGCAAGAATATTGGATCAGTTTCTCTCAACTCTTGTGAACATTTAAAACCTTTTTATAAATTTTAAAAAGCTTTCGAATTTACTAAATACGAAGTAAGTCCATGGGATTGTATTCATAGTAAAAAAAAATAAAACAAACAAAAAAATACCAGATAATACCAAATAAAAAGCCATAACGACCTTTTCCAAAAGGAGTACCTTATCGTGTTACATAACCTCAAATACTGCAAAAAAATGCTTTTTGTACTTTTTTTAAAGAAATTCTCTTAACATAATTAAATACAAGGACGCATTTTTGAAACTCTATTTTTTCAATACAATCCATTGTACATAATCGTAATACATTAATTAAAAAAACGCACACAGTAAAGACAATTTGTGACGCATACAAAGTTCTTTAAGTAATTCAATACAAATTTAGTATTTTCTTATCTTGTGCTTTTTATATCCAAACCTAGGCAACACTGCAGTTGCGAGAGAGAGATTTGACTGCTCGAAGGAGAGAAGAAGAACAAACTTGGGGAAAAAATGTGAATAAAAAGAAGAAATGTCACACAATAATAACACACGCTCCAAGGCACATCTACGGAAGGTAAGAATAGTTGATTTCCTCTACTTCCATTCGCCTTAAATTTAAAGCGGAATGGCGGAAAGTTGGTGCTGTGAATTCCCTACAAACAAATTTTATCTAGTTGCCATTCATTCCATTCTTCTGTTATCTATTTTTTGACAGCTCTAATTTAAAAAATGTTGTTGTTGCCTGAATGCCATTACCTTGAATAGATCGCCTTGACACGCACCAACAATAATCTCCATCGCAGACAATATGACCAGATGATTAAAAAATAAAGCTATATAGAACTGAGTGAATTATTAAACTAATTTTTCAAAAGATCACATTTTTATTAAAAGAGACTAGAAAAATGTGAGGAAGAAAGAATTAAAGCTCCAGATAAGAAAAAACAGCTAAATAACTTACGATCTGGTAATCTGGTCACCAATTGCACCAGTGGCGTCACGAAAACCACCTGATATTCTCAAATTTACTGAGAGCAATATAGCGATCCTAGCATCGGTGTCAACTTATTATACTCTCCATTGTGTGTATACATAGGTAAATCCGGAGATCCATCTCAAGTGGTCCATGGACTATCTTTTCATAGAGACACCATTTCAACTATCGCCTGTTAATGTTAAAAGATGAATGACAAACAATTTCATAAAACTAATCAGCCTTATCTTGAATTCTATGTGAATAAATCATTCAAACAAAAACAAAATGAGAAAAAATTTGAATTTGAATCCTAATGCGAATATTCGTTCACATGTTATAATAATTATCATAAGCATTGTTTTGTTCGTAAGCAAATTTTTGCTTCTATATTGATATAGCTCCTAAGGCTCCTAAACATAATAAGAAGGGTGAATTCAATTCCGAGAGAGAGTGAGAGCGAAATGTTAAGGGGGCGGGAAACGATAAACAAATCTAACCTGCCACCCCTTTTAATGGCGCAGGTGGTCTCAGACGCGTTTGTATACGACCGCAGCCAACAACAAATCCAAGCTCCAACACCGGCACACACACACTTCTTCAAGCGTAAATGGAAAGCGAAATGTGGAACAAATATGCGCATGAAATGGGGAATCTGCAGCTAATGTGACCCACAAAACGAAAGCCTCTAGCAACAAAAATAGTTATCTACATACTCGTACATTCATATGCATGTATGATGTATGTGTGCATACCATTATTATATGTTCGAACATACTTATAAACCAAATATTTACAAGCAAAACTAAATTCTTACACATTGACGTACATATCTACATATGAACATACATAGTACATACTATATGAATATGTGTGAAGTGCGCAAGTACAAGTGAAAAAATAAAATGTTTTTTGTTTTGTTTTTGTTTTAACTTTTTCATGCATTTCATAAGCCTAAGCACTCTCCAATCCCTGTCCTAGTTCCAACCCAGCATATTTCCTATAGATCACTGCCCGCCTCTTTCCACGCGCTGTCGTATTTTAACAAATAACTACAACAATAATTGATTACTATCAATCTTGCCACACATTCGCTACAACAGAAGCAGATATGGTATGTACGAATAGCTGTCTATGAGTGCTCGTAGAAGTGAGCTGAGCATTTCATCTTGCTACCAAATCAGCAGCAGATGCAGACGGTCGGCCAGTCAGCCAGTCAAGCACCCAATCATACGAGCATCCAACCAAACAAGCACCCATTTGGTCAGTCAGCGAGACATTCAATCAGGCCCAGCTATCATAAATCTTACTGCATAACAATAACAAAATCTTGAAAATGTTTTTTTTTCTTTATTAATTCCACTTTGGTACTCTTCGTTCCGTTCAAATTTGGATTGTACCACATGTATGTGCATATTAACTGAGGTTCCCACTGTTCTCCATACGCATGTTTGTGGTGCAAAGGTATTTCATTAAATACGATAAGTGCAAGCAGTTTCGGTATAATTGTATCTTCCGTTTCATTACATGTTACGCACACGCCATTAGATCAACAATTACCAGGACGGCTTGTAGCTGGCTGGTTGGTAGGATGGGCGAAAGTGAGTATGTGCGAGGGGAAATAAGTGGTTGCTTTATGTTTGGGAGCAGTCATTAATTGGTGGGCGCGCACACTTGGAGTTACAGGCAGTGTTGCCGTTTTGGTTATTTTTAATCAAAAATTGATATTAATTTTTTTTCACGGTTATTTGTTTAATACATTTTTAAAATGGTTACTTTTTGGTGCAATTTCATAAAATCGCATACTTGAAATTATGTAACTATATAATGAAATTGGGCATTTTAATTTTACATTTTTGGATTATGAATTGTATTGCATATAAAGGGTCTTGAATGCATATTCTTTCAGCTTTCGCTATTTTTTTTTTTTTCAAAATATGGTTCTAAACAATTAAATGACAAAAATGGCATCATTTAGAGCACGTCTACAGGCTGTCATAGGAGAATTAAGGTTTTCAATCACTAGCTCACACCTTATTGCATTGAGTTCACGAATTTCGATCCAAACGTTGTGTTTCATGAAATAACATATAATAAAATTTACTTTTCAAAAAACCCTAGTCTGGTCTACCAGTCCTTTTTCTATTCTTCTTAGAACCACTTTTTTGAAATTTTTCATTAACCTTTGAATTGTGGACTCACTCTTACGATTATTTCCACCAAAAAATCATGAATTTTGCGATATGTTGTTCCTAAAAATTTACCATTTTCTTATTAAGTTCTAATTATTTTAACGCTCGTGTAAAATTGTACATTTGCCTACTTGACAAATGTTAAAGATGACATAAAAAATTGACATAGGAATTATTCATTACTGACATCTAGGCGCCACTTTTGAAAGACCCTTTACATACATATGTGTTAGCAGCATTGCAAATTTTTTATTCAGTTTTTGGCAAAAGTGAGAACTTGCCATTAAAAACATCGTTTCAGTTTTTGTCCAAAGTTTGGCAATTATTCTTTACGGCAACACTGGTTACAGGTGAGCACAATCAATAGCACGAGGGTGAGTGCAATGGGTGAGAATCTTTGGAGAGTCGCCAAAATGTTAGAGACGATGAGCACAGCTGCGTGCAGAGAGAAGGGCGATTAAAGTTAGGGATGGCAATTATTGCCTGTGATTGGAGATTTCACTATATTTCATCGACTACATACCCATACAGTATTTTGTGTACTTTTCAGAGAATAAAAATAACTTTTTTTGGACTGGATTTCGAGTTATACACAAACGTATATATACACATTGTTGGACAATATATAACAGGAGCTGCATTTTTTTTTTTGCATTCTACCTGTAAAAGAACACTAGGAAATTTAGCGAATAATGTGGAAAGCAACAACACAAAAACCCTACTAGAGTGATATGAGTGTAACCGGTTTGAGTTGAAAGCGCAGAACTATATGCGACCTGATTAATAGTATAATAAAGGATACAAAAAGAAGTGACTATTTAGCATGGGCCGCTGGAAAATACTTAGGAAATTCCAGCTAAACGTTAAACGTGAATATACACATAGAACCGAGATGCATCTATACTGGGGGATAGTAGTAAAAAAGCTGATTTTTTTTCTCGGGATTTGCTTATTTAAACTTTAAAGTTATCTACTTTTTGTTGTTGTTTCGCTTCATTGAAATTTTGACACTCAAACCAACAAAAAATTTGCAAATTTGACTTTAAGCAACTGCTATCACTTTGTACAGGGTGGGCCATGTAGCGTTTGCTTTTTGAACCACCTATTTTTATGAGAATGGTAACACAAATTACATGTCAAATGTGTTCATAATTTACTTAAAGGTTAAAAATTTACGAAATGGAACGCTATACGCTTGAACAAAATTGGGAAATATTGAAAACCTATTTCCAAAGTGGTGAGTTTTCTTCTTCTTTTCTGATTTTCACATCGGTGGCTACGTCAATAAGCAAAATTGTCGGATTTGGGGCTCGGATTTTCTGAGAAGCAAATGCATTCACAACGCTGTCACTGTTTGGTGAGGTTTTTGGTCTGGCGGCATCATCGGGCCATTTTTTTCGAAAATGAGCGAGGAGCCACGGTTACACTAAATGGCAAGCGTTACCATGACATGCTCAACGAGTTGTTTCCAAATATTAAAGAGGATGACATGGGCGACATTTGGTTTCAACTGGACGGTGCAACTTGTCACACTGCCAAAGTTACACTCGAACTTTTGGCTACCGTTTTTGAAAACCGAATAATCAGCCGAAATTCTGATATCAATTGGCCGCCTCGGAGCTGTGATTTAAGCCCGTTGGACTATTTTTTGTAGGGAGCCGTTAAGGACAAATGCTATGCGAACCATCTAGAGGCGATTGATGCTTTAAAACACGAAATCGAAGTTGCCATTCATGAAATTGGAGCCCAAACAATCAAAAATGTGCTTAAAAATCATTTGAACGATATTATTTTTCATTTATAAATGACAATGTTCAATCTTCAAAATAAAAAAAAAAAGTTTGAAAAAATATTGATTAGTTTGATTTTATAGCCTATTCAAAAAGCAAATTTTACATGGCCAACCCTGTATATATTCGCCTTGAATAAAACGAAACGTCTAACTACTGCATACACAAAAAAAAAATGAAGCAACTGTAAGTCTGCTAATTTACAATATAAACGATATCGCTGTTATTCTGCAGTTCGTATGTAAAAAAAACAACGAACAATACTCTAATAATAACATTCAGCGTTCACCTTACGCTGAAAATACTTACACATGTCATGTGCCACATGTCCAATTTACTATGCCTCCCTAAGTAAAAGTAAATGCATAATGTCATTTACTGAGCTACTTTTAATATTCCTATGAATTTTTTAATCAGCATTACAGAAAAACTTTTGGTCATTTCTGCATGATTAACTTAAATTCCTTTTAATAAAACCAGAACCAACTTCTAGGCTAAACACAATATTATACCAATAAAATTTAATTTTAATTCCAACTAATTATGCTGGATTTCAAACTACCCTAAGAGAATTTACGCATAAGGCTTATTAAAGTAAGCAGTCATCAAGCACGAATTGAAGATAAAATGTAGTTAGCACGTGGA
The DNA here is from genome assembly GCA_037575425.1 of Anastrepha fraterculus. Classification (NCBI taxonomy): domain Eukaryota; kingdom Metazoa; phylum Arthropoda; class Insecta; order Diptera; family Tephritidae; genus Anastrepha; species Anastrepha fraterculus. Next base: position 52,339 of record JAYXIM010000011.1, on the reverse strand, counting down.
CCGCGGCTTTACGCAAGTGTTGTAGGTAGGTGGAAATGTGAGGCGGTTGAAGGAGGGCAGATAAAGTTGAGTAGCGGAACAACCATATGAATACTCAAGCAATTGACTCTCCTAACTTCTTGAGCGCGCTCTCTCTTTCTCTCCCTCAAACACACATAAAGGAACTTGTGTGCCTGTGGCAGTGATTATTAGTTGGTGCCCGAACTGGCTGCAGTCACTGTGAATGAGACGTGTGTTTGTTGTTATATGCCAATATTGTTTTTGTTGCCACAACATCGCCTGGTGGTGGTGTTTGGTAACGCCCCTTTAAATACAGTTATTTCATTGGGCCGCGACCACAATATTTATTTCTATTTCTATTTTCGTGCCTTATTTCCCAGATTTTGTTGCTTTTGTGTTTATTTTCATGCTTATTTTTATGTTGTGCACACAGGAAGAGTTGGGTTGCTAATGTAGCGTTTTCTTTTCTGCTGTTAAATCAACAAAAGATTCTTGTGGAATTATATGTCACTCGGATAAGGTAATGCGTTGGTTTTTTTTTTGCGTTACAGTTCTTTTATGTTTCTTTTGCTGCATGAGGGGAATAATGGTTTTGTTTATTTGAAGATAAAAGTGTTATACAGGAAGTATTGTCTATATTGGTACTGAGAACGATAATAATCACATTAGGATATGTGAGTTTTTCCTTTTAAGAAAAGCGAGTGTAGGTACGGATCTCGAAAAAAGTACGATTAAGCATTTTTCTGTGTAAGGCATTTTCCAATTAAAGCTTTTCCAAATAATTTGTAAAATTTTCGGTTGCTCAATGATATAGGTTGTACATAGTATACGGGGTTGAGTAATAGGAACGCTAAAAATGTTCAAGTCAAAAAGTGAAAAAAATGTAATATTTATGGGTACTAAACTTTCTGATATGCAAAAATTTGTATTATTGAACTCAGTAAAGCAAAAATCTGTACTCTTCACGTTACAATATTACAGGAGAAAGTCATACTTAAAGCCTACGCAGTAAGTTAGTTAAGTTAAGAGTTAGTTCTCGGATCACAAGTATTTTGTAAAAGAAATATACTGCATCGAATATGTTGAAGAGAATATATCTTTAAAAATGAGTACTGTGGATGCCTTAACAAATAATCAAAAAAAAAAATATAAAAAAAAATAAAATAAAAATTTATATTTTAGAAACGAAAAAACGTTCATGGAAAAAACTTTCACAGAAGTGGATATACTAAAACCTGCACTTAAGCCTTTTTTTTAGGCTATTTTATAATATTCACTATCTACTGTGTTCGAGAGTAGAGATAAGATCTTTGTCAGTTTTCAGTTTACAGAGATATGTATATTATATGTACATATGTATAATTGATTTTTATTTATTAACAAATGTTTACATTTTATTATTTTTATTTAATAAAATAATTATTATATTCCCGTAGGTATGTACCTATGTACCATATATTTGCCATTTGATTTTTACTTCTCGAAAACAAAAAAATGGACATAAGTACATATAATATACACACATTTGTTTTTTGCTACATGTAAATATATATTCTTTGAAAAATACAAATCAAAAATCATTTCAAGCGCGGTACAAAATCTTTGAGTTGCTAAAAAATTTCCTACCATTGAGCGTATTAAGTAAAATAAAAAAAAATACCTTATTTATTGGGCATATTAGGTTAAATTAGATGAAATGATAAATCCTATTAAACTTTTTTATGAAATGGCTGCAAAACTAGTCTTAAATTGATGCTCATAAATTCTTTTATGCTGTTTCAAAATGGTATTTAGTATTGTTATCATTGAAAAAAAAAACGCTTTCATCAATATTAATTTTTTCGCTGTAATTCCAAATTACCTTTGGTGATAAAAAAAATTGTCCTTCACATTGGCCTCATGTGAAATAGAGAAGTAAAACGCAAAGGTAAAGATGTATTATATTAATTTTTAATCGTAGTTTTATTTTTGCAAATCAGTGTAAGCAAGGTAAGGCTTAGTTTTTATAATTATTGTATATTAACTTGATACACTGCTTACTCCAGAAATGTAACAAGAAATCGCACAGGTAGCAGGACGTCGACCGTTAGTTAGACGGTCTGCCGGAGATTATCACATTATACCTTGAAGGCAAGAAAGAGACATCCTTGAATACCGAAACGTCTCCAGCTACTAACAATAATTTATTGCTTTACGAATTTTGGTTTATGCTGCTAGGTGCTGTGTTTGCTACCTAACGCCTGACTATATGAACATACATACTGCATGTGAGTACACATAGCAATCCTGCCATTATGCTGTATGTCGACTGGCTATTGCTATCTCATTCATACGCGAATGCACACGCATACATTCGAAGTGTTTGGTAAAATGCGCACAACGCATTTAAATTTCCAACACTCTTTGCCGCACCGTCTAACACAACACAACGCACCACACTCCGCCGCACCTTGAACTATTGACTCCACGACACTGAGTTCGTTGAGTAGAGTTACTCGTAGTCAACATACAAATATACATACATATAAGCAAAGCACTCATACTGCAAGAAGCAACCACCAAAAATACCAAGTTACAACTACATATAGACGCAATCTACGAGCCACCACCAATCCGCACGCACGCACACATTAAACCATAAGCATTTGTATAAGTGTTTCCCCTGCGCACACACCGCTTGTGTTCGTTGGATAGGTTGTTATTGCCTTGACTCGTCTTTGAATTTTCGTGCTATGTTCGTTCGGTTGCTTGGCACTGTTTGGACTCTCTCGCTGCGTTTTGGAATTCAGTCCGCAAAGATAATTACCGCTGGTTGTATCTTCATGCATAGCAGTGCTCAGCCTCTGCAACAAACAAACAGCCATACTCGGTGTTAGTACTACTAGCCCAGCAATTATTTCAGTGAACGCGTTTGCGGCGCAATTTACGAAACGCCGTCATCGTGATCGTCATCATTATTTTGTACGCGCGTTATCATCCGCGTCCGCAACTGTCGTCATCATCTTGCACTGTGAGTTTGTGTGAATGGCATTATAGCAAATTGCAGCAGCAACAACAGCTGATAAAATAAGAAGTTGTGTATATTGCGGCCATTTGATTTTGACTGGCCAATTTTGTGCCCAGTGGCGCAGGCGAAGTCACAACTACAATTTGGACACAGCTTGTAATTATCAAAAATTTGGTTTAGTGCGTACGCGCTTGTTAAATTCAGTTTTGTAGTATAAACGATTTAATTTGGAGCAGTAAAAAATGTTTGAGGTATTTTGGAGACTCACAAACAAATAGGTGAATATGAAAAGTGAATGTGTTGAATAAAGTGCAAAAATAAAAACATTTTTTAGAAGTAAACTAACTGTGGAAGTGAAGAGAAATTGACTCAAAGCAGAAGGCGGTAAAGGAGTAGATTGCTTTTGCCCGCAAGTGCAGTTTTAAAAAAAAACAACATACGTAATTACAGAGTGCACCCACGACGACAACGAGTGAAGAGCTATAATCATTGTGCGATGGTAACAAGTGTAAAGTGTGCCATAATAAAGTACGAAGAACATGAAAAAATAAAATAAAATAACAAAGCAACAAAAAAAAAAATCAAATAAATAAATAAATAAAAAATTAATGAATGCTGAAGGAACTCAAAAATAGTAAAATAAAGTAAATCAAATTACTTTTCAACTTCCAAATTTTCTAAAGTGTTAAGTGAAGGCTTAAATATCAGGAACATATTGAGATTAAAAAATTAAGTATCCTTAAAGGTCTAAGCTCCATCAACTGTCATCTACCTTCACTCAAAAAAATTTGCTAGAGCAGCTTATATCGAATTTTGTATATCTAAAATTAATGCGAAAATGATAGACGATGCCTGTAATTATTTGAATCCTTATGCGAGCGCAACGCTTTCCGCCGCCGCCGCCGCCAGTATGCCGTCTATCGGTAGCAGTTATCATAATCCCCAGCAGCAACATCAACAGCCACAGCCTGGAGCAGCCACTACATCAACTGCCGTCGCTGCAATTGCCACTAGTGGGACACCACCACTTACACATATTTCCGCATTAGCAGGCCCACGAAGTAATAATGCCAGCAGTAACACTCGATTTGGTGACTTCGCAAGCAACGCAAGCAATTTCGCTTCGCTTTATGGTCAGATAACCTCAACAGCAGCAACGACGCCAGCTGCATGTGGCGCATTTCCCATGAAGATGGAAATGCAGAATCCGCCGCAATTATCTTCGACAGGAACCCCATCACCCATCTCGAGTAATCACTCGGGGCCCTCATCGGCGTCCGTTTCACCAACTAGCATATTTCCATCGCCCGCCCAGTCATTTGCTTCGATTTCCTCGAGTCCGCCTGCATCAGCAACCTCATCGTCGGTGTCGCCACTTTCCGGCTCACCTACCGCCGCTCATACAGCGGCTATTGCCGCACATAACAGCGCAGCAGCTGCTGCAAGTGCCGCCTACTCGTGGAACACCTACTCGACTGCAGCAGCTTTGCCAACTCGGTAAGTTTTAAATTGCTTATTGCAAAATTCATTAAATTAGGGGAAGGAGGGTGTAGTGTAGTGTTTTCTGCCATTACAGTCTCGCCTGAGCTTTCATTTGTGCACTTCCGTCATTTCCGCCATTTTAATTTTAGTTTTTTTCTCTTTGCTTTTTGATCATTGCAGCACCCATATTCCTGCTTATGCGCAATACGCTACGGATTATTACGGCAATGTGGGTATGTCAGCTACGGCTGCTTCGGCTGCAACGGCCAATGCTTGGTTTACACATCCGGATCGTCTTTATCAGCCTTGGCCAAGCCAGGCGTACGCGAACTTTAATTTCGACGAACTTGCCTACCATACACAACTACATCGGCGATCGGTGCGTTGCTCGTGTCCCAATTGCCGAAATGAAATGGCCGGTCTGGCTCCTATTGTAGGTCCCGATGAACGTGGCCGGAAACAACATCTCTGCGATATACGCGGCTGTGGGCGTGTCTACGGCAAGGCATCGCATTTGAAGACCCACATGCGTTGGCATACCGGTGAGCGTCCGTTCTTATGTCTGACGTGTGGCAAGCGCTTTTCACGCTCCGATGAGCTGCAGCGCCACGGACGCACACATACCAATTATCGTCCATACTCATGCCAAATTTGTTCGAAGAAATTTTCACGCAGCGATCATTTAAGTAAGCACAACAAAACCCATTTTAAGGATAAGAAAAGCAAGAAGGCGCTCGCGGCAGAAGCCAAACAGCAGGCATCCAGTTCGAAACAGGAGGAGGTAAAAGAAGTAAATAAGGAGAATACAGCATCGTCGAGTGCCGGTAGTTTGAATAGTACAACACCGTCCGTGGTGCGTCAGCCCAATGTTGCGTCGACTACCAACGCCACCTCTACTACTTCGACCACCACTACCAACAACAAAAATGCGACCATCGCATCGAGGTCGAATACGCATTCTACGACAGCCGCGTCTCGTCTTGCTGCGTCCACTTCAACTGCGACACAATTGCAATTGAAAACCGAGCAAACGGACCCTCCAAACGGTTACAACCCTTACACCAATCTGTACCACCAGAGCTCATCGCTCTTCCAACACGCGCAACCTCTTGTTGGCTCTGGCGTCTACCCCAATAGTTTGCAGCAGCATGTCGTGGCTCAACAACGTCAACAACAACAACAACAGACAGCCGCATCCGCATCCGCCTCCTCCTTATCCTTAGCTTCCCCCTTGTTCGGCAGCGCTCCGTTTGATTTGTGGAGCAGCAATGCTGGTCATCATCAGCAGCAGCAGCAGCAACAACAACAAGAACAGCAACTTAGTCGCAGTGCCATATTACAGCAGGAACAGTCAGTGCAAGGCAGTACCGCCAGCAACAATATCAATACTACCTCAACAGCCGCAACATCTAACCTCCAGCAGCAGCAGCAGCAGCAGACACAAAAACAGCAACATCAGCAGCGCCAGCAGCAACAACAATTGCAATCGAGCTTATCCGCCTCGGCAGTGAATAGTCGACATTATGCCGCGCTCGCCATGCAAAGTGAATCTCAGTTAGCCGCTGAGTATGGGCTAACCATCAGCTCGCCCGGTAACTCCAACGACGCCATTTCACCAGTGACTCATCATTCACAGCCCACGACAACAGCTCCAAACGCCGCAACCTATCCTGGTTTGCTGCAAATGAAATCGGAATACATCAGTTACCCTGACTTCAGCGTCAATTCGGGCTATGGAAACGGAGGTGCTCTTTATCATCATGCGCCCAATCCTTGGGCGACCACAGCCGGGTATTAGCACTGGACACAACAGCGGCCCAGTTTAACTGAGAGTTTTTTAGCAGTTGCGGTTTAATAAAGTAAATAAATATATGAATATATGAATAAAGTTATAGCCGCGCGCATTTGGGCACAAGGGCATTCTAATTTTGTTCACGTCTGGTACAAATGATTTTGAATTTTGACAACTTGCCCAAAATTGGTAAGCACCTCATTGGTATTCACCTCATTTAGATGGGGTAAAAACCACGCCCTCTTTTTGTATGTTAAGCCAAAATTTCCGTCCGTTCGTCAGATGTTCAAAACTATAACTCCCATTGCGGATGAGTTCGTTTGATTTTAAAAATGAATAGCCAACTCCATTTTAAATTTAACCGAAATGTGCGCGGCTATGTAAAATTCGGTCCGCACCGAATTTAGCATTTCTTTACTTTATTTGTTTTTTTTTTCTTTTAATTTAGTTGAGATTGTATAGAAATATTAGTTATAGTGGCTTTATGCTGTTGTTTGAATTTGATTTGCAACAGTGAGTGTTGCATGTTAATTAAAGCTAAGTATTTCTAAATTAATTTTAAAGGATGAGTGAAACTGTAAATATTTACATACACACATACTTATATGATATATTAAATAGAAAATTATGTAGTAATCTCTATTTGTTATGTCTTTCGTCATGTTACCTAGATGATAAATAAATAAAGCCAATATTACAAAAAATAAAAATTTACCTGCATACGAAATTTTTTATTTTACTCCAGCATTGGAAACCCCATAAATATATATTTTTTTAATTAATCCTTTCACTGCTTTCCTTCTGAAATACGCTGAACCTAAGTGGAAAATATTACATACTCAAGGTGGCACAAAACTAATCACCCTATCGGAAGGTTTATAATTCCTGCAAATTTGACACTTGTGAACCAGACAGCTACAATGTATAGTTCAAACGGATAAGAAATAAGGCGCGTTAAGGTCAAAAATAAAGATTTTCATCACTTATATTGCCTTTTTTTTATTAAAAAAGTTATTCGAAACTAAAATTGGATGATTAATTTTGCGCCACTTTGTATTTGCATGGGGTGACAAGATATCAATAACATCCAGCTGTCAAAATATTAACTAAGGTGTGAAAATTATTAATGAAAGTCCTGCTCAGTTGTAAATAAAAAAATTGAATTTTGTCGTCAAAAAATTATTTCCTCAGATGAGACAGATTTTTGGTGGCTCAGCGACTGTGTAAGCAACGGAAAGTGTCATTAGTGGAGCAAACCAAGGATACATCGTTACGCTAAATTTAACGTTTACCGAAAAAGCCCAAACGATTCAGTTTCATATCGTAAATGTATTTATCAAAATAATTATCTATTCGTCTTCAACATAAATCCAAATCCAATCTTTTACATGGAAATGTCGAGTTCAGTGCATTGGCTTCGGCTCTAACGAGCGATCAGTTTGTTCATAAATGCATGTGAAGGCAGGCAAGGCATCGTCTCTAAACCATCTTCGTGTGTTACGAAGCCAAAATGCGTCGTTTCAAGGTTAACGATTAGATTTAGTTTCGTTAATTTTGCTTTGAAACGAAGTGAAATTCTTTTGTTAAGTTGTTTTTACTCATTAACGAAATGGAATCGATTCATTATTTTTGTTGAGTACCTCTGGAACGAATACAATTCGCAAGTGCGAATGCACTCAATGCATTCACAAAGGTTGACTGTTTGGTGCCGTTGTTTTGAAAATAACAAAAGTAGCGTCACTCTTAGCACAATAACTTTCGAACTAATGAGTAGAATATCATGGAACTTTAACGGCAGTCTTTTTAAGGTTAATACTAACCGAAAAAGAGGTAAATGCAATAGAACTAGTGCCATCTATGCTTTAGGCCCGGGACTTTTCAGCCCATGTGTTATGGAAGGAGACACTGTTTACGTCTACTACACTCGGTATAGAGCGATGTGAAGCGACTTTTTGTGACTAGAGCTCGGCAATATGTGAGCCGTGGTTACAACGAGATGGCGCTGCATGTCATCGAAGTTCGCCTTATCCTACAATTGGAATTTTATCAATACAGTAATGTTATGGTAGAAAGCCCCATTCCAAGATTTTGTTTTAAAAATTGTAGTTTTGAGATTGTGTTTGTCATATAAGAATAAATCAATGCAGCCATTGCTAATACTGCTTCGTTGCCTTTTGAACAAGAGCGTGAAAGTTGTATTACCCAAGACATAATTTAACTTAACTTAGACCAACGTAGAATTTCAGCATCACTGAACATCTTGCTAGCTAAAACTCAACTTAACTTTGAAAACGTAGAGAGCTATGGGCTTTAGATTCCTAGGTTATGTATTTAACACGTTCCCTGTCCGCTGAGCCACATATGGTTCAGGAAACGTGCACCTGATAATCACTGATACGTTCCTGAGCCATATGTGCGTCAGGGGTATATGAAACTCCTAAAGCAAATTATTTGGCTGGACGTAACGGAACTGTACAGTTTCTGCACTGGACGTGCTGGTACGATAATAAAGTAAAAACAAATTATTCAAAAAACCCTGTTGGACTTGTCGGCCCATTTTGCATTTTTGTATTGGGACAGGGAACGTGTTAACCATTACATTAGTGGGTATGGAAATAAGTTCACGCCCTCGTAGAAAAGGTGTCACTGCTGATACTATTTTTGTGTGAGGTCTCGATCGCAGTAGTTCACATTCGTTAGAAGCGTAAAGGTCCTTTATTATCTAACGTCAAAAATGTCTACGTTCGCCCCGCAAAACAACTTTTGCGGGAAGTCATACTTCAGTATTACCTTTAAAAGAAAAATGCATCTGAAAAGTGTCGTATATTGATCAATATTTACGGTAATCCCTTTCCATAAAATACAACTTGTAAAGAGTGGTTCCGACGATTCCAAAGTGGCAATTTCGATGTGAGTGATAAAGATCTCTAAGGGGCACCGAAAAGGAAGGAAGGGGATTTTGAGAGACGTTTGGTGACGTGTAAGATGCTTCTTGAACGGCATAAAAGAAAAGGTTTTCTGTATCGCATCGTCACTGGCGATGAAAAATGAATTTATTATGATAACTCTAAGCGTCCAAAAAGTTGGAGCCTACCAGGTGAAAAGTTATTTTGTGCATCTAGTGGGATCAGAAGGATGTCATTTATTATGAACTCCTTAAGCCATCTGAAACCATCACCGGGTATCGTTACGACTGCAGCTAGTGCGTTTGAATCGAGCGGCCGGAATGGGACGGTAGATATTATCATACTAACTGAATTTGCTGCATGACAACGCCAGGCCACACGTTGTTAAATCGGTCCAGAAATATTTATTCCCCAGATATTGCATCTTCCGATTACCATCTGTTCCGATCAATGCAGTCAGCTCTCATTGGAGAGCATCGCAAATTGCCTCAATTAATGGATCAATTAATGGAAGTCAAAAGTAATAGAATTTTTATTTCTTTTTTTTTCGTAAGAGAAATCCGTATACTGCATGAAAGATGGCACATACTTCACATATTATTATGTATTATTTAATTATTTTAATAATTCGTAATTATGGCTAAGAAAGGTCGAACAAATTATTCCCATATCTAATAGAAATGTATACCGGCTGACTCTGAAAACATCGATGGTGGTACTACCGAATGAATATCCACTTCACGAGGGGTGAGGCAGGGCTGTATACTTTCACTCCTGCTATTCAACATATGCGGTGAAAGTATATATTTTGCAAGATTCGATCATTTCAGGTGAACAAGTGTTTACAAACAACATAAGGTATGCATACGCCATTACTCTTATAGCCGATAGTTTAGCAGGACTGTAAGGTCTGGTAGCTAAAGTTAACCAATGTAGCGAAGGGTTCGGATGTATATATCAACGCAAAGAAAATTGTTAGCGGATTCTGATTGTTAGCAGAAAAAATGTTTATAGTAACACAAATACATACAAATGAAGTCCAAAATAGACAAGACTTTCGTCATAAAAATGTTGCGCCATCTTTTTAATGAGTTAGTGCGTTGGAAGTTACATCCCTAGCTGATTTCCAATGATAGCTTGGTGACGTTCGGTTCAGTGGAAGCGATGTTATTGCGTCTAAAGTGTCAGTATGTTTGTATCATCGGTACAAAACTGAGTTTCGAACAAAGAGCTAATATCAAATTTTGTTTTATAATCGGTAAAACGTTTACCGAAGCATTTGAATTGATGAAAAGAGTTTATGGCGGAGATTGTCTATCTTGTGCCAGAGTTCATGAGTGGTTTACAAGTTTCAGAGATGGTTGTGAGGACATAAACGACAATGAACATACGGGTAGCTCAAAATCAGTAATCACCGAAAACTTCATCGAAATTGTTTGTAAATTTGTCAAAAATGAACCGATCTCAGCGTTGAAATTCATGGAATCGGAGTTGAATATGTAATAAAACATTAATTTATCGCATTTTAACTGATCATTTGAGCTTACGAAAGTTCTTTGCACGTTTCATTTCGGAGAAGTTAACTGAGGACCAAAAATCGCTTAGAATTCAACAATCGAAAGGCCTCATTAAAAAGGCGAGAGAAGACGAGAACTTCCTTTACAATATTGTAACTGATGATGAAACGTGGTGTTTCCAACATTAACCTGAAACTAAGCGTCAAAGTGTCGAATTTGGAGAAGTCAAAAATCAAGTCGATGCTCATTTGTTTGTACGATTCCAAGGCCATTGTCAACAAAGAGTTCGTGGCAACGGGCCAAACCGTCAAAGCAATTTTCTATCTTGGCGTTTTGAAGCGTTTGTTGCATCGCATTCGTCGAATTCACCCTGAATACCGCGAAGGAGGAAGCTGGCGCTTATTGCATGATAATGCACCATCTCATCGATCCACTCTTGTGAATGATTTTTTGACTAGAAATCGCTTTCGCATCGAAACACTCTTTCGAAAAGCTTTTAGATCGCGCAAAACAGTGTATCGAGGCCAGAGAGGACTATTTTGAATAAATAAACTCGAAGTTATCAGAACAAATCTCTTGTCGTTTTTATTTTAGCTCAGTCTTGTTTATTTTGGACTTAACTTTGCATATCACCATTGCGGCCATTGAAAGGGTTAACAACTTTAAGTATCTGGGATGTAATGCAAATGAAACTTGGAATTGCACGTAATGCTTTTTTCCTATACAAAAAGGTACTAAACAGCCACGAATTCTGCCATAAAATCAAAATAGGAATTATAAAATGCTATGTTTGGCCGGTACTTCTATAAGCCATAGAAGCTTGGACCCTTAAGATGGCTTTTGAATTGTGGATATATCAACGAGTTCTTAAAATAACGTGGATAGGTTGTATTACGAATAATGAGGTTCTACAGAGAATTAAATGTTATCGAGAGCTGTTAACAACCATAAAGAGAAGGAAGGCATCAAGACTTGGGCCATGTCATGAGAAATCCCAAGTACGAGTTGCTCTAACTAATTATTCAAGGAAAAATTGACGGAAGACGAGGTAATAGCCGGAAACAATTTTCATGACTACGTAACGTTAGATAATCGACCGGAATACAAAATGTTGGCAACCTCATTGACATGGCAAGGTGCAAAAAGGAGGAACCTTCTGAAAACCACTACTAAAATATGTGACAATTAAGTGACTTCAGCATAGAAAATTAACAAACCTTTGATTGTCAGTTACTTGGGTGTGAATAATTAATGAACGTCTTGGTGAATATTGTGATTTTTAAATTGAACAAAATAATACATAAATAAAAAATAGTTTAAAAAAACTAAAAAACACGCTTTTATTGCTAATCGAACTAAAAAGTAGAAAATAAATTTTAATGACAAAGGGACCTATAATGAAGTAATAGCAAATCGAACGATCAGTCATAGTCAACTATCTCAGAACAGAATTATAACAAAAATTAAGATACAAATAGAGTAATTCAAATTAGAGTTAAAAGCGTGGGATGCATTTTGCTTCACTTTCATAACCCTCTGTACATAGGTAGTTGCCAATAGAATGATTGTAATATTTTCTATATCAAGCATCCCACGCTTTTAACTCTAATTTGAATTACTCTATTTGTATCTTAATTTTTGTTATAATTCTGTTCTGAGATAGTTGACTATGACTGATCGTTCGATTTGCTATTACTTCATTATAGGTCCCTTTGTCATTAAAATTTATTTTCTACTTTTTAGTTCGATTAGCAATAAAAGCGTGTTTTTTAGTTTTTTTAAACTATTTTTTATTTTCTACTTTTTAGTTCGATTAGCAAAAAAGCGTGTTTTTTGGTTTTGTTTTAACTATTTTTTATTTTTAGTATATGTAGGTGTTTACGAGTAATATACTATTACACAACCGCACACTAAATACTAACCCCAATGGTGGTGTGGAAACTAAAAATTCCCAATTTTTGTTTAAAAAAATACCCAATTCATGTTTCTACCGGTGTGGCAATATTGGCAAATGTTATAAAAAATGCACATTTTTCAGCGCTCTCACGAGAAAAAGAATTTCCCATCTAGTCATCTGTGTTGTGTGTTCCGAGTCGATCAGATTTTTAGAAGCCAGTGAAAATTAAGCTCAAAGATTCCGTTACAGTCATTCATACATACAACCCGAGCTAATAAAAGTGTGTTAAAAAAATAAAATATTAATCCTGGCAATCCTAATAAGGATAATGGAAAATTTATCTCACATGTCTCACACTGCACTCGTTCTTCGTGACTATTTCGGCTAAAATTCCACACATATCGTACCGCAACCACCGTGTTCGCCTGATTTGGCTCCGTGTGACTTCTGGCTATTCCCAAAACTCAAGAGAACACTACCGGAAAAGGACTATTTGGCATGTTTCGGGGATTGGAAAAATCGTTGGCATATGTGTATTTGATCGAGAGGGTATTATTTTGAAGGGGATGAAATTGATTTACAAGAATAAATAAAGATTTTTCATTTTACAACCAAATTCACCTTACTTTTTGCCCACAGGTAAAAAAGAAAATATTAATCCTGGCAATCCCAATAAGGATAATGGAAAAATTTTATAAAATTATTGTATTGTCATCGGTCCTTGATAGGTGTGCAAAATTTCAAGTCGATCAGATGTTTAGAAGCCAGTGAAAATTAAGCTCAAAGATTCCGTTACATACATACATACATACATACATACAACCCGACCTAATAAAAGTGTGTTAAAAAGGGGTGACGCGTGTTAAACTGTAAAAACAACAATCAAAACAATACCTCCAAATGCAGTTTCCTTGCTTTTCCTGCTGATGACGCTATGGCAAAAAAGTAGATAGAGCTCTGCCGAAGAGATAAACCATTTAACTTAAGCTCAAAGGAAGTTTACATGAAGCGCTTTACGGAATCTTGAGCAGTACAAGATTCGCACCTCTTATAATATTTTATTCAATAATGTTTTAATTAGAAACTTTAGCTTCTTTACCCTATAATGTGGTTATAATTTCTTGCGTTGGACAGTTTCCACTTAGAATGGAATGAAAATGGGGATGGCAGGAAATTTTTCTAAGAACTCAGGTAGTATTGCCCATTGCGTGAAGCGTCAATTTAAGTGCGTAGGGAGGGAGAGATGGAGTGCGGATTCATTATTCCTCAGCAAATTCCCCAGATCCTTTTATGAATCTCAGCAGTTTCATTACTTCTCAGTAAACTTCCAGATCCTTTTAGAAACCTTCACAGTTTGAGAAGAGCAAGAGAATGCAGTTTTTCCGTTACATACGACCTAAAAATGTATCATTTAAGTTTGGCAAAAGCCGGACAGCGGCAGAGAAGATGCTCTACACTATCGTCAAGATAATAATCTTAATAATATTCCACTTGCTTTCCCTTACACCCCCTCTCTTTTTGTCGGTTTATTTGTACTGACGTCATGATCCTTGGGAAGGCGTAATCTTGTATTATATCGTTCTTGACTCCAACTAATTCAGACTCTGATTCGGCAAACTCAAGTATGGCAGTACTGGCATTAACTATCATCGATACACCAAATTCAAAATAACAGAGAACAAAAAAAATGTACATTCTACTGAAAACTTAGTAAAAAACATTATAAATAATTGATATAAATTGTTTAAAATGAAAATAAAATTATTTTAACATAAATTATAACAAAAAGTTATAATGAGTTGGGCCCGTATGCCTTATCCATCAGCTCCATACTCGGGGCCAAGCATGGTGAGGAGCTGTGAGTTTTTTGTTATCACTCACTGCTTAAGGTACTTAAGGTACGCATCGTGCTCTCCAAACACAAATGTGCTCTTTCTCCCGAAGAACCCTTCGAACTCTTTTGAGTCCATCTTCTTTTAGTTTTTTCTCTTCTGAAAAATAGTTAATTTTATAATAATAAAAATAATGTGACATCCAATAATTTATAAATTATCAAAATATCCACACGAGGCACAATAACTTCGCTTTATCAGCTGTTTTGTTTTTTCTTGGGATTTGCTGATTGCATTTCAAAAGTGCTCCGTTTCTTTGTTCTTATTTGTTTCTTTATATTTTCATTGAAATTTTGACATTTAAACTACCAAATTGCAATTAAAAAACACAGGCAGATATTGCAAAATATCGCTCTACCGAAGTCACCTTCTACGAAATCGCCTTGTCCTTTGCTTACGCCTTGACCTTCGCCTTACGCTTTATGGCTCACTGCATTTTGTGCTGTAGTCACGATCGCCACGCACCACGTGTTTCCCGAGCACAGCGATATGTTTCACAAGAGTCTGGTAAACTATAAAGGATCGCGAATTTTGTGGTGGCGTTCGTTTCGTTTTGCGAGCTAACTACGAATACGTACAGACATTTCATACAAACATTTCAACACTAAAGGTTGGTTGGTTATAGGTTGTGACAGTGTTATTAGCTCATTGCTGGAATTTGGAAGTACGCGATAATCGGGACAAAAATTAAAACCGCCTTAGGAGGTAGTAGTAGATTTCCTAAATTTTCGTTACCCTAACGAACATAAACTACAACGGGAAACCAAGTATTTTTTATATAACATAAAGCACCTTGGATACTCCGCGTGTTAGCGAGTGGAAGGAAGCTTCGGCTCGCTTTAATAATCGAATAAAAAACGTGTCGGAACTCTTGAATTTTGTTTAAAAATGTTCTTGTGGTTTTAAAAGTGCTGGTCTTGAGATTTCGTCCACACAAATAAAGGATTGCTCTTGCCTAACGTACTCTGAAAGGCTCCGGCATACTTTTATCAGCACATTACAAAGCTCGGCGCAAACACGATGGATGCATGTACTAAACTACATATTTGACCGGTATATATACAGGGTCCGGCACTCGAATTGTAACCAATTAAAAGGGCCAAAAATTCAGTTTGGAAAATTACTTTCATTCAATTCAAAGTAAAAAATGTATGAAAATAATACAAAATTAAGAATCAATTTTCTTTTGCTCGATATTATCACCCTTTGCCTTGACTATGGTCTTGAGACGGTCGAGAAACGAGTCGCAAGCTGTCCGAATGTGACTTGAAGGTATTTTGGCCCACTCGCGGGCAATGGATTTTTTCAGTTCCTCGAGACTGGTGAATATTTTAGTTTGGACCTTGTTCTCTAAAATGGCACAAAGAGAATAATCCATCGGATTCGCGTCTGGTGAATTTGAGAAAAATTGTATGGACTTTATGAAGATCGGAACCTTGTTTTTTAGCCATTCTTGGTTCACTCGGTGCTCGGTGCCGAGTCCTGTTGAAAAGTCCTGTTAAAAAGTCCTTCAAAGCAACTTCCAGAATATTTTCCCGATAATATTTCGCATTTACCTTGACGCCAGGCTTGATGAAAACGATTGGAGAGCGCCCATCTGCGGTTATAGTGGCACAAACCATTACCTGTGGTGGGTGCTACCTCCTGGTGGCCAATCGATTCTGAAAATAAATTTTATACATAAACGAAAAATATTAGACCTTAACCAAGTGAAAGGGAGTAGATTTAAAAAGAAGTACGAATGTCTTAAGAGCGGTTGAATGGGGCAGCACATCTTTACACTTGCGTCTATAGAGACACAAACTCTCACAGTGGAAAGAATTTTGGAAACATTTGCTAAAAAGAAGCGAAGATCGAAATTAAATTATGATTTTTTTAAGTGACTAATAACATTGCCAGACGGCGGCAGTTAATCTGAATAAACGGTTTTTAGGTAGATTAGTGAACAGCTCATTTTGCTTATTGGATAGTTTTGTCAGTAAAAGGTGGACCGCAGGCAACAAATACGGGTATTACCTGCCCTGGTACTAAAAAATAATTAGTAAAATACCAAAATCTTAAATTGCAATTTCTCAAAATGCTCCGAAACATCAAAACAATTTATGTAGTTTCAAACGTGTTAGTGCAAACTGGGATTGCATTCAGTCTTTCTTGTTCTTCTTTTTAAAAGTTTGACTATTTTTCATTCACAATGGATATTAACTGTCACTTTTCGGCAGTGCTGCCATTGAAAACTCCCCTAATCCGCTTAATTTAGGCGAATTAAGTCTAGTAGTTGATCTGGATTAGTTGCACTTAATTCCGGAGATAATTCCGAATAATCCTAATTAACGCTACTACCATTTCATTGTAGTTTGTTAATTTGTTTTCATTAAACATTTTTATTTTTTTTATGTTATTATAATTTTTTTTACAGAATTGATAGGACGTGCTACAGAACTCCCGCTTTCCGAAAAAAATCCTGTTTGTGCCCCTGCCAGCCTGAATAGATTTCCCTGCTCTGAAAGTTAGTGCATCATGCTAGTGCATGGGCCTATTTATACTTTGCTCTTCCGATCCCGCTCTTGAACGCATTGTGATTCTATGAGGTGGTTTGTAATAGCTTGAGAGCTTAAAATTATAATATAAAACAGAAAAATTGTTGGAATGAACTTTTTTTTATTATAATCTGATAGATAATTTCATGGAATTTATTCTTATTTTTTTGAATATTATTATATATGCGGCATAGGCCCGTCGCGGCTACGAGTTACATTGTTCATTCGACCAGACCAATTTTTGACTACTTTTCTCAATAAATCGGAATAATAAATCTAAATGAGCCCAATAAGTAAAAATGCGAGGCAAAAGATGGCCATTTGGCCTTAATTTTTGCACGAGCTGTATTTTATAAGCCTGTAAACCATAGGATCCTTCCGGAAGATTTTCCACGTAGTCAAAGGACAAAGGCCAAAAAGTTGAGAACGACGCAGAATCGACAATTCGGAGTCTTCATCAACATTTCGCTCTATGAACTTCACCAACAAATTTTTTTTTTTTTTAAGTAAATTTCCACAATTTTGAAGCATTGTTCTGGCGTTAAACGATTCATGATGACTTGCCAAACCTTACTGAGCAGAAATGTCAACACAGTTTGCCATTCTCAGCTGCCAAACCAACTATTGGTTCGATATCGATAGATCTCATGCAGCTAAAAAAAATATTCGATTTATTGAAAGCTCAAACAACTTTTTAATTAAGCACTTGGCTGTTGTTTACAATACAATGGCCCAAGGCGAATTTTTGAACACAAATTAAGGTCTTGATCATAATTTAAAACATGCTGTCGGCATAAATGGCAAGGTGCCGTTAATATGACGCATTAAATGATAGAAAAATATTTTTCCACTAGCGGTGGCTCCACGGCAGGCAATGGCAAGCCCCCGAAAGCATTTCCACTATGAAAAAAAAGCTGCTCATAAACAATCATTTGCCGGTCGGAGGTGGCATACAGTCATAGAGCTCTTCATATGGCGAGCAACATCAAGACGTACACCTTGAATTGAAGGAAAAGCTTAGGCTAAACACCTATCCAGGATGTTTGCGTTAATCTATTATTATTATTATATTCCTACGATATTTTTACTTGAAACTAATTGAAAATTTATTACGCTAGATATGTTTGTACATTTATGGCATTGTTCATCGATTAGTTAGACATACCCCAAATATATGGTACATAAAAATTTCCAAATTTTTAAGCTTAAAGCAAATTAATTTTCCAAATAAAATATTACAATGACTAAAGCTCTAAAACTTAATGCAAATAGCTAAGAGACCTGTAATTTAAAGGCGCCACACCTGTCAATTTGAGATACGGCTGCTTAAAGCACACATTCGACACGCTCGGATGCAGCCTACTGCCGCCATCGCCGTTGGCTATGGGACAAAATTAAACAACTAATAACAACAAAGCATACACAATTCATTAAGTTTAAATCAAACAAAAGAAATTTTAATTAAACACAGATGAAAGATATTTCGAGTGAGCGCCTGCCAAGTCAAGATTACACAAGTCTGTATGTATTTTGATTGTATTTCACATGACATAAACGTTGGCAGGAGAGACTCGGGGCCTAATGGTGCCCATAAATATGTATGTACTCGTACATGCATGTTGTATATTTGTATATGTGTTTGTACTTTTATAGGTAAGTGTGTAGAATAGGCATATTATCTACATATCTATTCAGCCAGGCGCAACGATATTGATTTATGTGCAGGGCGGCTATATTAAACTGCATCAATCAATTTTCGAGTTGAATGAGCGATGCAATCGATCTCGCACCTCTTCCACACACACACACATGAGCAATTCAAGCGATCACCGACTGTAACTATGCATGTACCTACATCAACTCGCGCTCCAAATCACGCCAATCCTGAGTTAAGCTGAGCTGAGTTGAGTAGCGTTGCAGTTGGTTGAGCTGTGATAGGGTTAGCTGGGGTTCAGCTCATAGCCACAAAGTATTTTATTACACTTTTAAGACAGCAAAGGCGTGCACAGCCGCACAAAGACCGCAATTAAAATTTAAGGTAAAAGCGTTAAGCTTAGCTTGTGGCTAAAGCGTCATTGTTGGGTCTGATGGTGAGGCTGGTGATGTTGATGATGGTGGTGGTAGCACTAACGCTAGTTTACATAAATATTCTATTAAGGAAAATACACACATACAAGCGTGTAAACAAACAAGCGTGATTCCATTGCATGAGCCTAGTGTGAGTAGAGGAGCAATTGGAAGAAGGGTTGGTGGAGCTTTTTGTTTGACGTATGGTGTTGACAGTTGGCTGGTTGGTGGCCGTTGCGTTAATATCATAGTTTGTGGGCACACAAAAGTAAAACATCATTTTGTTTGATGGCATTTTGGTGGAGAGAGCGAGCCTTTT
This sequence comes from Anastrepha fraterculus, assembly GCA_037575425.1. Lineage (NCBI taxonomy): Eukaryota > Metazoa > Arthropoda > Insecta > Diptera > Tephritidae > Anastrepha > Anastrepha fraterculus. The sequence continues at coordinate 32,923 of JAYXIM010000011.1, read as the reverse complement.
CATTTGCATGTATGTTTGTATGTACATATTTTTATATAGCGAAATATCTCTTATGAGCCATTGAATTGTGCTCGACTATTGGTCGACACATATTTTTGGTTTTATTTATCGATTCCATACTTTGTTTTTCGCTTTTTTTCTGGTTTTGGTGCAAATTTAAGCCTGTGGCTATATAACGAAATATTTGATTGATTTATAACCGAAGCGTGTTGGTTGGCTGGCATGGGTGTTTGTAGCTGGTTTTATATTTTCAATTCATTTACTACATATATGTTTATATGTATGTATATATATGCCATACACAAAGCCCGCATTTAGGACGCGTTCACACCAATTTGAAGTGCTTTCGCTGGTGCCACAATTGTTGAGTAGGTGATTGTGTTGCTTTTGATTTTTGATTTTGATGCGACTCTTGTTGTGGGCTTTAAGCTGCAAGTATTCAAATTCAAATAGCACTACATATACACACATACATATGTGTGTGTATAGTAGTGTGCGCATGCGTGTGGCGCGCTCTGCTTTAATGTTGCGTTCATGGAAAGCACATTCATACATACACAAATGTACTTGTACCTGTAATGCATCTGTTCATTGGCCCATTGGCACGCAGAACATTTGTTGGCTCCATTTAATGATGATAAATGATGATGTTATGATTTGTTAATTTTTCTTATGTTTTATAGTTGTATTGTACAATTTGATGTTATGTATTTCTAGTTTTTATTTTGGTAATGGGTTACGCAGCTAAGTATTGTACGCGTATTTAAGCATTTTTTGGAGTTTCGTTGTATTGCAAACATATTTACAAAAATGTAACTTATGTGAATTGTGTTTGATTATCTTCAATTCTGAAAGTGTAATTTTTTTCGGACTGTAGTGCGTTTCAGATGATTCAAGAGCCAACAAAATGTAGTGATTAGGCTGCGGTTTATGGACGACGTACATACATTCATACATACATATGTATTTGTGCACATACATATATGTATGTGCCTGAGTGTATTTTATGTGCATGCACGTATAGCCATGCCCCGCTATGTAACTGCGCTCCGATGGATCGTGAGAACAAAACTTGAAGCAATTTGTTTTAACTTTTGGTAAAAAAAAATATAAAATTTATTGAGTTTAATCAATATTACTAGGCAACAGTAAAAATTAGCTTGGAATGCCACATAGCTGGAAAACTAGTCAAATAATAATAAAAAATGTATGTACAGCTTGTCTCATAAATCTTTTCATATGAAAATATTTGACAAGAAAAATGTTTGAAGTGGATTTCGAAAGTAATGCACATATTTATTTATTTACTACTTATTTTATTTGTATGCCATTTGTTAAAAAAGAGAAATATTGGGTTGCTGATTTTTTTTAGAAAATCAAAGACAATTTTTTCATGGAACTAAATAACTTTATTCTGTAATGTATCATCAATATCCCACGTTCATAAAACTTCTGGTTTTTATTAGCAAAAAACTGAATCAGGTACGATTTGACATCATCATTATTGAAACTTTTACCATTCAATGAGTTTGTAAAGATCGAAACAAAAAGTAATCAGATGGTGCAATGTCAGGACTATACGGTGGATGTGCCAAAACATCCCAACCAAGCTCCAATAATTTTTATGCTTACTTACTTACTTATGTGGCCATAAGAACCCGTTACCGAATTACGGCCGACCTCACCAGCTCTCTGCAGGCGCCTCTGCTCCGCGCGAGCCTTCTCCAATTCTGTACACCAAGAGAGCATAGGGTTTCCTCCATCTGGTCTTTCCACCGGAGCAATGGTCTTCCTCTGCGTGGGCTCCTTTGGACTTCGCCCTCGAACACCTTCTTTGCCGGAGCTTCTTCATCCATACGCACGACATGCCCTAGCCAACGCAGGCGTTGGATGGCGATGCGTTGAACTACGTCAATGCCTTTAACGACGAACGCAACTATAACAACAGAAGCATAACTATTCCTATTGATAGTCAGGCAGCAATCAAGGCTCTCAACTCTTTCTAGGTTACAACAAAACTGGTGGTAGAATGTTTTGATAAGCTGAGTATCTTATACCAGAACAATCAAGTACGTAACTCATGGGTTTCAGGGCTCAAAGCAATTACTGAAAATGAAATGGCATATAAACTAGCCAGAGAGGGCGCGACTTTCTCATTTATAGGCCCAGAGCCAGAGTAGACTAGGTTTATTCAGGAAGTAAAGGAAAAACAAGATCTAAATAGGCCAATCTAAATAGGAAAGCTTATTGTTATCAAAATCAATATTAGGTAGCTTTAGCATAAACCGATTTAAGGTTTATTTGGAATTAAATAAGAATAATTTTATTAGTATTGAGGGAAATACTCTGAATATAGATCTAGAGATCTTTCAGATCACAATGCTTAACCTTCTCATGATATAAAATAATATTGTAATAACAGTACTTTAATCTCAAAAAGAAATTCTCTGATGTATTTTAAGTATAAGAAATTCTATGCTTCGGGCTATGCTAATTTCGGGCAACTTACGTTCATTTTTTCGGTTCTTTAAGGGGTTAGGGGTAGGGATGATTTGCAATATTTTTTTGTTTGCTAGTCAATTGCTTTATTTTACAAAAATAAAAACATAGCATTAATACATCATGTTTCGACTTGACTTAAGAAAAACTTCAAAACAAAAAAAAATTGAAGATTGTTAAAGTTATCGCTGTTTGTGTGCCACGGGTTTCTCCAGAAGTCTCTTGCGATGATCATCACAAGACTTTGGAGATTCATTTTTGTTTTTCAAAATTAACAATCTGGCGGCCTCAGGAAATATTTTTCAGATTTCCGAGAAAAAAACTGGCAATTAATTGTTAAAAAAATCGAAATTAAAAAAAAATCCTTCTCAGGCACGAGTTTTTTATGTTTTTCAAAACCAGCAAAAATTTTATTGAAATCTACCAGTTCAAGAAATATAGTTTTGAGAAAAACACATTTAAAGTTTTGCTATCGATTTATGTAGAGTTATACGAATTATTTAATTACTTACACTGTGTCATCTATTCCTGGGCCATATAATAAGTTCATCAGCCGTCATAGCAGCTTCCAAAATATCGATTTGCTGTTCCCTTCGTAGCATTCTATTTTCTCGAGTGTTATCGTTAGCGCGCTTATCTGCCACTTCCATACGTATATCATCCAGCTACTTACTCTCGAACCCTCCGGAGCGCCCGGGCGCATTTTGGTAATTGTTGAATAACTCGAAAAGTATCTGATTCACTTCAAATTTTCACACAATATTTTTAAGATATTATAGCTTAAGAAAATGCAAAACGAAAAACCTAATTTTTTGAAAATTCTGGCTACCCCTAACCCCTTAAATAATTCGGTTAATTAAATAATTAATTTACATACTTGTGGTACAAAAACTGTGTTATAAAATACTGAAAATTTAGGTGTGTAGAATTTTATATTTTTGGCAAACCTGGAAGTGTATTCTGTCATGAAAAAGCTCTTCAGGAAAGAAGAAAAACTATCTGCCATTCGTCGCCGTTACCGTACTTTCTGAAATAAATAAGTAAAATAAATATTCCAAAAATAAATAAAATAACTAATTCTCGTTGTTTTTGTTCACTTTTCTTCAGAATTATACTAAAGAAAATATATATGTATAAAATATATGTGTACAAGTATGTATATTTGCGGACTCTAGTCAAAACGACTTAAGTCATTTAGTTCTTTTCACATGCGAAAGCACAAATTTGCAGGTGTTAAGCCGTAGCTTAATACATGGATGGGGTCCCTTGAATTTAAAAATATTTTTATAAAAACAATATTCAATGTATCTAAAAAGTCTATACGTGATTGCCGGGAAAATTTAATTGTGAATATGCAGCTAAAATTTCAAGTCAATCGGTAGAGATTCGTCGAGAAAAAGGAGTTCCAAGTTTTCGCTACTGTGCTCATTGGACTGCCAGAAACTGCATGATGAATTTAAAAAATGGAAGTATGTAGGCACTTCTCGCACCCTAATCCATTGAGTATGTCATGAAAAATTAAATTATATAAAAATTTGTTTCTAATAGCGGTCGCCTCTTGGCGGGCAGTGACAAACCTCCGAGTGCATTTCTGCATTGAAAAAAGCGCCTCATTAAAACCATTTGCCGTTCGAAGGTGGCATAAAACCGTAGGTCTCCACATTTGTGAAAGAAACATCATATACCTATGTACATATATACAGTGACTCAATAAAGAGCTAAAAATCTATTACATCTTTGATATTAAAAACTTATCATGCAGCATTCTCAAAACTAGTGTCAAAAAAGAAGTCGGACATGTGGCATTATTGTGATTAGTTGGCACTTAGGAATTCCACTAATTTTCTCTCGGTAGAACAGTACAAAGAGAGAATCAAACGTAATAAATTAAAATAAAATTTCTGTTGTGTTTTGTTAAATAAAAGTCCAAATTATAAACATGGGTAGGCAGCTTGGACAAAACTCAATTCAAGTCAGAAATTTAATTATTAAAAAATGAAAAAAGTAAAACCGTTCGGGAAATCACAGAAATAGTGAATACAGCCTGTTTGACTGGATATGATGTGATAAAACGTTTCAGAAAAACAAAATCTGTGGAAAATAAGATGAAATTGGGACGACCAAAACTGTTTTCGGATGCAGATGAATGGTGCGTTGGTTGAGCGCTCCTAAGCTCGCAATAGAAGTCGCCCAACACCTTAATATTAACAGCAACCCCAAAAGTATATGTGTAGTGTTGCGAAAGAATAATTATAAAGGAAGAGTTGCACGAAAAAAAATTTGCATCAACGAGATTAACCGGCACAAGAGTGTAAAATTTGCAAAGCGTCATGGGGATAAGGATTTCGAGTTCTGGAAGCACGTTCTATTTGCAGATGAAAGCAATTTTAGCATATTTAGGTCAGATGGACAATCATATGTGTGGAGAAGACCTAAAGAAGAGTTGCTCGACAAAAAACTTACGTTCGACAGTTAAACATGGGGGTGGGTCGGTAATGGTATGGGGTTGTATGTCCGCTGCTGGTATTGGAAATTTGTGCTTTATTAACGGCAATATGGACCACAAACAATACCTAAAAATTATGAAAGAAAATTTGATCCAAAATGCTGAAATGTAGGGAATTAAGTACAATTTCCAGTACTATCAAGACAACGATCCCGAGCATAAGGCACTTGATGTCCGCCTATGGCTTATGTATAACTGCCTTAAAGTTCTTGAAACACCTGCACAATCTTCAGACATCAATGTAATTGAACATCTGTGGGCTCATTTCGAAAACTAACTGAAAAAGCATGTTATTAGGAACAAGAAACATCTTGAAAATGCTATTAAAGAAGAGTGGGCGAAAATAGATCCTTTAACATGCAAGAAGCTGGTCGAATCCAGGACAAGATGACTGAATGCTGTGAGAAAAACTAGGGGCTTGCTGACTAAATATTAATTACATAGTTTTCTTAAATATTATTTGCCTAACTCTACTTTATATGAATGTCGGAGTTCTTTTTTGTCATGTATTCTTTATATCATGTAAGTCTTTATATTTGTATTTTCTATGTACGCATGCGTGGAAGGTTATTTTATGTTTTTTTGTAGTTTTGAAAAGTACGCTTGAAGAACGAAAATAAATGTGACACATAAACGCATTAGATTTGCATTTTAATATATATTTTTTTATTTAAAACCATATCACTTGGGTGTCCGAGTACTTTATTGAGCCACTGTATGTTAGATTTCAGGTATTAGAACACCTTTTAAGGAAAACAAAAAAAGCTATTACTTCGATTTCCAGAGTAGCCCAACTCCTTAATAAAAGTTGAATTAAGTTACGCATATTCTTAGGTAATATTAGATTTTTTTACCTAAAAGTAAAGGTCAAATAAGTATTATATGCAGTGTTTACAAAAGTTCACAAATGTTCAGGATGCTCATTTTGATCCTCAAATGTACTTACACATTTTTACACCGCGTCACGCTGTGATGAAATTTCACCCATTCTTCCCGGAAAATTAGTGATTTGACACTTTTGTCTTTATAGCAACCAATACTTGCATCCATGCACTTATTACAAAGTTCTTGAGTAACTTCATATACGCAATATCGAACATAGTACCCACGAGCCACTTAAGAAAACATGTAAATTCAAATTTATAGCCGCAAAACTAGTGTCAAATCGCCACATACTTGTAGGACTACTTCGGTATTATGCAAGACGACGCACGCCTGCAGATTTGGTAAACCACTTTCTTCAGCTACTTGCAGTTAAACTGTAAATAATAAAGATGTTGCACAACAGGTTGCCGCCACTTGAACATGTCCATGTGTCCTAATCACATGAGGTAAGTAAAAAAAAAACAACAGAATTCGAGGAGAACAAAACACTAAAAGAAGCCGCAATGCAATAAAATGACATAGAAGTAGCTCACTGAACGCATCGACGAAGGGCACTGGCGAAGTCCTGCAGCCAATAAAGGACATACAATTAAATACTGCCAGTATTGTGCTAAGCAACAATGTGACGAAGGATCGTGTGGGTAATGATGTATGGAAGGCGAACATACAAATCATTGTAGTTGTAAATATTATATATGGCACTTTGTATTTCGATTTACTAGCCGCCTTTTTTCTGCAGAATTTCATTTTTTTTTGTCGTTCTGGCATTTTGGCTGGTTTTACACGCTTATTGACCAACAGCAAATGACAAATCAAAAAGTGATCGTACGAATGTGCAACACACGAACAACACAAATGAGTCACAGGACATGTGAGAGATTATCACTGGGGCCAGAGATATGAGTTTGTATACATATACAGATACAAGTATACATACTCGTACATACATATGTGGCTAGCTGGTTATGTGACCATATGACTTAACTAGAAAATTTGACAAGCCTGTTAGGTTGATTTGGATTTACGTAGGATCGTCTTGCATTTTACTTGCAGTTGGAAAGGACGACAGAGTTGTTTTGGCGTAGTATGCCTCGCAGCGGTGCGGTTTTTTTGCGGTGTAGTGGGCGTTAACGACATGGCCAACGATGATTATAGATTTATGTATTTTTCTTTTTTTTTTAACCAAACAAATTTTTTTTTTTTACTTGTTTTTTGTACTTTTTTGGTTGAACGCATTTTGTGTCGTTTAGAGGCTCTTTCGAAGGCAGTGGTTATTAGAAAGTATTGCAACATATGGCCAAGCTATTGTTCCTTTGTAGCACCAAAAAAATTGTGACTTTAAATGGCAAGTCAGACCTTCTGTCTTCGCTGCTTTGTTTTTATAAGGTAGCAGTTTTTTTATTTATTCTTCTATACGTTTCACTAATCCTGATAAAGTTAATAAGAATTTCGATGGACACCAAAGTGGCGCTTCGAATTTGATTTGCGTTAGAGCATGAAGAACAGGCAATATATAAAAGAAATTATATTTTTTTGCTAGAATTAAGGTTATACAAGTTTTAAAATCTATACAAAGAGCCGCAAAAATTAACCATCCAAGTTGGGTTTTGAATATGATTTTGGGTGATGGAAATTTTTATTTTGACTTTTACGTACTCCATTGGTTACTTGTATGCTGAAGCTGTCAGTTTACAAGTATTATGATTGACGTACGATACCAGTAGCATTAGTTACAGATCTTTCGATAGAGTGATTATTTTTGCGCCACTTTGCACCAATATGGACAGCTAGAATTTGGAACTGATTTCCTTGATTTCGCTTAAAAATAACACTTGGGGAACATTTTCTCAACCTCCTGTTAAAGGGCTTAGCGGAAAAAATACTCATATTTCGGACAGTTTTTTCCGCAGGAAATATAAACTAAAATTTCGAACAGATTTGTTCTCGCATATGTCGTAAGCTGTAAAAATTATTTTGTTTTTTAACGTTTGTTTTGTTTTCCTTCAACGAAGCCTCTTTACCTAAAGGGCACCAACTGCATCTGCAATTTTAATTTACGGACAAGGAATATGAGGGTTGACTTTTAACAGGGCCGTCGTTAATTCAATATTTTGATAGAAAAGTTTAGTACTTTTTAGCATAAACTTGCATTCACTTTCACTTACGAGCTTTGTTAGTTTTTTTTTCCAGTGAGTCGAAAAATTCATCTCGCCGAAAAAATGGCATTTTTTGTGAAAATTTTCGTGCTATGATTTATTACCGTTTTTCAACGTGGATTATCGAGACAGCAGTGCATTTATCAACTTACTTACGCTTTTGCCATTAAAGCACCACACTTAGTCACTATGTAACGCTAGTACAAAGAGTTCCAATACAGTCCTCGATCCTTGCAGGCTGAATTTCGTGCAAGACCATCTTGTAGCATATCACGTTACAGAAGCATCCTTGGACAATAGTGGGATCAGCATATATTCAATAAGTGGTTAAGTTTCCAAAGCCGGTGTTGATTTTAAGTAAAACACAATTTTTTTAGGAAGTTATTGTCATTTCTCTTTATTATGATAATATTGGTATGGCTCAATTACGTATGGAACAAAATATTGGCCAAATGGCCGCCACGGCCTCGGCGGCACACCTCCATCCGATGGTCCAAATTTTCGATGACGCTGAGGCATAATTGAGGTTCTATGCCATTAATGTGCCGAATTATCTCATCCTTTAGCTGTTGAATTGTTGCTGGCTTATCGACGTACACCTTTTCTTTCAAATTACCCCAAAGAAAAAAGTCCAACGGTGTCAAATCACATGATCTTGGCGGCCAATTGACATCGCCGCGACGTGAGATTATTCGGCCATCAAAATTTTCGCGCAAAAGAGCCATTGTTTCGTTAGCTGTGTGACAAGTGGCACCGTCCTGTTGAAACCACATATCGTCAACATCCATATCTTCCAATTCGGGCCATAAAAAGTTCGTTATCATCTCATGATAGCGAACACTATTCACAGTAACTGCCTGACCGGCCTCATTTTGGGAAAAATACGGCCCAATGATGCCGCCGGCCCATAAACCGCACCAAACAGTCACTCTTTGTGGGTGCATTGGTTTTTCGGCAATCACTCTTGGATTATCATTCGCCCAAATGCGGTAATTCTGCTTATTGACGAATCCACTGAGGTGAAACTGTGCCTCATCCCTGAAGATGATTTTTTTCGAAAATTGGTCATTCACTGTTGCCATTTCCTGCCACCATTCTGACCATTGACGACGCTTGAAATGGTCAAGAGGCTTTAGTTCTTGAGTCAATTGCACCTTGTAAGCGTGAAAATGCAAGTCTTTATGCATAATGTTCATCAACGACGAGCGTGAGAGGTGCAATTGTTGGGCACGACGACGAGTTGAGGTGGACGGCTCTTCAACCACACTATCGCGAGCAGCAGCAATATTTTCTGCAGTACGAGCTGTACGAGCATGCACTGGTGTTTTCACATCTCCTGCAGACCCGGTTTGCTTAAACTTTTGCACAATTTTTCCGATTGTACGCACATTTGGACGATTAAATTGACCGAAAAAATCACGAAGTGCGCGATATGCATTTTGATTTGAACGCCCGTTTTCAGTTTAAGCCTGAATAACTTTAACGCGTTGCTCGATTGTGTGTCTTTCCATGGTTCAAATTGAGTTAGTCTGAAATAGAAAAATGTCAAATTAAATGCAGAAAAAAACGTGACGTTTAAGTGTGGTTCACATTCAACATCGGCCCTTGAAATCCGCCCTTTATAAATATTTGGTCGTCAAGAAGAGTTGTTCTCGTAAAATTCCGCATAATTTGACAATTGCCCACAAAAGTACGCGTGTCGATTGGTCTAAAGAAATGTTGAAAAAAGTCAGCCGCGGTGATTCGAAGTACATCTATGATAACGTAACACGTGAGGAATGTTGGATCTATGCATGTGAGCTGGGAACAGTAGCAATCGACAGTATGGGTGTTCCAAGGCGAACAAAGCGACAAATGGGCGCCTGCTCGTTTCGGAAAATCCGGTCATACCGAAACTGAGAGACTTAAAACAGTCAACTCTGAGTGGTACACAATCATTTGTTTGCCTAAAGTTTTCGGAGAATTAAGGAATACTAACTGCGGAAGAAAAATCAAGACAATAAGAGCTCTCACGTATCGCCTCACACAAGTGAGATTTTGAGAACTCAAAATATCAAATGAATGGGTCATCCGTCTTATGATTTTGTTTTTTCCCCAAACATTATATATAAAATGCGAAGTCAACATTTTTCAATGCCTGAAGACGCTGTTGAAGCCTTTAAACAAGCTTGAGTGACAGAAGCACTTTCAAAATTCGCGAATGCAGAAATGTATTGACTTTCAAGGAGAATATTTTGAAATAGAATAACACCATTTTTATTATTATTTTACAGTGTTTTCTTTATTGGGGACAAAAAGAAAGGAAGCCCTTGTAATCCTTTTTCGATTATATTTTGTATGTGAATAGCTATGGAAGCATTAACACCGATAACAATTTCAGGCTTGAAATCCAACGAAGAATCTCTCTTGCTACAAGGCTTTCTTCATGCCCGTCCTAACGAATGCCACAGAAGCTTGGACGATGACAATATCCGATGAGGCGTTACTTGGAGTGTTTAAAAGAAAGATTCTTTGCAAAAATCGATTGACCGATTAGCACAGAACTGCTAGGGCTTTCCTAAAATAAAAGCAGTGGTTATCGTGCGTGGTCAATTTGCGAGATACATGCTTTGGCTCGGTATGGCTCATGGATAGGATCGACACCACTCGTATGTGAAATTTGAACAGCCTTTCAGCCACTCAAATATTCATGCCTGCTTATTAAATAGAAAAAGACTGGAAAATAAATCAATCAATGATACTAATCTGTTTGCAAAAAAACTCAGTAGTTATCCCTCCATCCTTGACAAACTTGAATTCAATATACATATGTACAGATGTGTATGCAGATGTGTACTTATACTTATACATATATCCATAGCGTACCACATTTCTACATATGCATCACAAATTTTGCTAATATAAACATCACTCGTTGGCGTGACATTCCCAACGATAAGCTTATCAGTTTACAACGCCCTAAGGATATTCGAATGTTGTATAGAACGATTCTAATTTTCGATTTTCCACCAATAAACAAATACTCGTAAATATGCATCACAGCTACAGCAATCAGTGTTTCATAGATGAATGGAAAGCGGGAAGTTAAAGGGGGAAGGAACGAGGCTGATACCATTCGTAATGTATTGTTTGTTGTAATGCCGCTGATGCGAAGAAAGGACTGCGACATATGTAAGGCTTGAAATTTTCATTTTCACGGCACCGCATGTCGCTTATTACCACTGACGCCATCAGCGCATAAGTATTTATTCATATGTTGTATTGAAAAGTTGTAGCCACATTGCGACACGTGCTCTGGCTGGTGCCACTGCTAATGGCTCCACAATGACCGCGCACAAAAAATGTTTATTCTTTCACCTTCATTTTTACTATGTTATTTATTGTCGACACTTTCTCGATGGCGGTTAAGCTGTTCATGGCGGTAGTGGTAGTGGTGGCGGTGGTGGACACAAATTTTATTATTCATTCGATTTTTTTCGGGTTTCATGTACTATACAAGTACGTACATATTTACGTATGCGGGTAGAAATGAGTCAAAGCCGAAATTTCCCCGACATTTGTTTACGGCATTGAGTAACTAGCACACACACACACACATTCTTGTATGTATAAATAAGGCAGGATTAATGCTTATTCACGTTTGATATATGCACATATGTGTATGTATTTATGCATGGTTGGGAATGTGTTCGCCCCCGCAGTGCACACACTTACATATTTACATATATACACATGTGTGCATATCCTCTGTTACGCTCGTTCACGGGCTGAGGGTGCAAATGTCCTTTTTTTCAAGCGACTGTTTGACTATCGAAAATTAAAATGTATTTAAATGCTTATATGTACGTACGCAAAGTATTGTTTCGAAATAATACCAACAGTTTGACCACAAAAAAAGCGTAACAAATTGATTATGATTTTTGGTTAAAAATCGATTTGTTTCGCACATTTATGTGAAGAAAGAGTCCACAAAAAAAAACAAAAAAAAAAACTAGAAAAAGGAAACAAGCACTTGAACGATGGGGGTGTATGAGTTGAGAAATCTGGGCTTTATGCTCGATTCTGAACGTAATTGTGTTTGAATAGAATTAGTTTTGCGGTCAGTATGCTCTGGTAGTTTTGACTCGTCAGTAGCGCCATTTAATGAGTAAATTGAATGAGTGAGTAAAATGATTGTACAAATTTTTTTCGGTTGTAAATTTTCTTTGTTACAAAGCGTGTATTGATAGCGTTAAGGGGGATTAAATGTTGGTCATGTTGAACATGTTGCAATGTAATTAGAATAATTGATAAGATCTTTAAATATTTAAGTACAATATTTTCAATAAACTCCAGACAGATGGGATAAACTTGATCCTTAGATTGCCTTTGAACGCACTAACTTTTCGCATTGCGTATTTCTTCTTCTTGATTGGCGCGATAAGCGCTTGAGCGATTTGGCCGGGCTCAACAAATTCCGCCAATTGGACAAGTCTCCAAGTGAGGCCAAGTCCTTTTCCACCAGGTCCAACACAGAGAACGCTTTCCACTTCGCTGGTACCGCATCGAATAGAACCGGAACGTTTGTATACATTCTATCGACATGACCTAGTCAGCGGAGCCGCAGGATCTTTATTCATTGCACTACGTCTATGTGTAGGGGGCTGCCGTAGACGAATGGTTTGGTGCGTGACTACTATTCGGAGTTCGGAGAACGTACGTTCGAATCTCCGTGAAACACCAAAATGAAGAAAAAGTTGTTTCTAATAGCGGCGTATTTCTGCCAGAAAAAGCTCCTCATAAAAAAAATATTTGCTGTTCGGAGTCGGCTGGAAACTGCAGGTCCTTCCATTTGTGAACAGCATCAAGACGTACAACACAAATAGGAGGAGGAGCTCGGCCAAACACCCAAAAAGGTTGTAAGTGTCAATTGTATATATACATATATATGTATATATGTATATATATATATGTATATATGTATATATATGTATATATATATATATATGTATATGCATAAATATATATGTCTATGTCGCCGTAAGCGTCGTAGAGGTCTTTGTTCCAGCTCCTGCAATACTCGTCATCGCCAAGGTGCAAAGGTCCAAAAAAATCTTCCGCACAATCTTTCTCTCAAGGACTCTAAAGGACGCCTCACCGAATATTGCCATCGTCCAAGCTTCTGCACCATATAATAAGACGGGTATGATGAGAGAGGAGTTTACTACTCATTTGCCTGATTAGTCCAAAGTAGCACTTGTTGGCAAGAAAGATTCTCCATGGAGAGATTTTCCCTGGGTTTCAAGGTTTTCTGATTATTATCGGTTTTAATGCTGGTTCCTTAATAGAGGAAGGCTCTTTCTTCTTCAAAATCATAACTATCAACAGTGACGTGGGTGCCGATATGGAGGTGCGTCGACTGCTTGCTTGATGACAGGAGGTACTTCGATTTGTTCCCGTTTATCACAAGACCCATTCGTTGTGCTTGTTTATCCAGTTTGGAAAAGGCAGATTTAACAGCGCGGTTGCTAAGACCGATGATGTCACGATCTCTTCCAGCATCAAGTTAAGGAAGTCACCCAGTTGGCACTACGTTTGGTACCAAAAGCTGCTGCGCTTCAAGATTTTAAGTATTTTCTTAAAGCTATTCTTTATTAAAAAAAAATAGTTAACAGAAACTCATACTTCTTACTAAAATCTTAAACTTAAGCGGCTTCCATGTTTTCTTAGTTCGCTTTAGTTAGCTTAAAAACCCAAAAAATTTTTTTTTCTCCTACACTACCCGGGTATTTGCACAGTAGGTTTTTGGCTCCTCTGCATTATAGCAGGATCTGTAGAAATTACTGTGAGGGACAACTAGTCATTATATGTAATCCGATAACTATACAGGGTGCGCCATATAGCGTTTGCTTTTTGAACCACCTATTTTTTTGAGAATGGTAACACAAATGACATGTCAAATATGTTCATAATTTACTTAAAGGTTTGACATTTACGAAATGGGACGCTATACGCTTGAACAAAATTAGGAAATATTGAAAACCTATTTCCTAAGTGGTGAGTCTTCTTCTTCTTTTCTGATTTTCACATCGGTGGCTACGTCAATAAGCAAAATTGTCGGATTTGGAGCTCAGAAAATCCACACGTTACTGTAGAGAGGCAAATACATCCACAACGAGTCACTGTTTGGTGCGGTTTTTGGTCTGGCGGCATCATCGGGCCATTTTTTTCGAAAATGAGCGAGGAGCCGCGGTTACAGTAACTGGCGAGAGTTACCGTGACATGCTCAACGAGTTGTTTCCAAAAATTGAAGAGGATGACATGGACGACATTTCGTTTCAACAGGACGGTGCAACTTGTCACACTGCCAAAGTTACACTCGAACTTTTGGCTACCGTTTTTGAATTCCGATATCAATTGGCCGCCTCGGAGCTGTGATTTTAGCCCGCTGGACTATTTTTTGTGGGGAGCCGTTAAGGACAAGTGCTATGCGAACCATTCAGAGACGATTGATGATTTAAAACACGAAATCGAAGTTGCCATTCATGAAATTGGAGCCCAAATAATCGAAAATGTGCTTAAAAATTGGGTTGATCGAATGGCCTACTGTAAATCCAGTCGTGGTAGTCATTTGAACGATATTATTTTTCATTCATTAATGACAATGTTCAATCATCAAAATAAAAAAAAAGTTTAAAAAAATATTGATTAGTTTTTTTTATAGCCGATTCAAAAAGAAAATTTTACATGACCTACCTTATAGATACTTTTATTTTAATTACGAAGAGATATCTAATTTACTTAGGGAGAAAAGCTCCTGTGATTAGAGTTTGGTTGTTTTGCAAGTACAAAGTGATCCAATAAGATCGCAGATTTTCTTTCATAAATAAAATCCAGCAAAATATGTCGAAATCAGTTTTTTAACCTTATCGCTTCTTAGTATGAAACGCTTTATGTATGAAACACAATAACCGTTAAATGCTCATCGTGACTCTAGCAACACAGGACGCGCATGTTAAAATTTTCTATGACTTTTGGCATAGTTCGGGCTCTATATCATTTAAAAAGCGATCATTCCTTCTTCAGTTCTGAGATTGTCTCGTAGCCCCAGAGGAAGAAGTCCAATGGTGTCAAATCGCAACATCTCGGCGGTAATTTGTCCTCACTGTTTCGTGAGATAATGCGCCTTAGGCTATTGTTTAAAGCGCCGTGTTGCAAAAGCCAACGTCGTATTGAAAGTACATATCGTCCAAGCTCATGCCATTTAATACCATCCCCGTTCACCGGTATAATTTTCAAAGAATTACGCCATGCCACCCAAAGTCACAGCACACGTCACACTCGTTGTGGGTGCATAGTTCCTTCCTGAATGATATACGAAGTTTCAGTACCACAAATGTGCCAGTTTTTCTCGTTAACATAACCGTTTAGGTAAACATTTCTCAATACACTTCTTGCAGAGCGACCATTTTTCTAAGACTTGTTGGTCTCTTTTACACGTTTTTAAACTGACGCTCCATGACTAAGTTTGTCAAAGCCTGTAGTACCAATATTAAAAAAAATAATAATAGTAATAATCCTCAAAGTTAACAAATCACAAATATTGTAATTGATGTCAAAGATCTGCATCATCCTTGAACAACCTTATAGTGACGTATTTCCACCTCAATTAGCAGCCTACTTAAATTATCCAAACTGTGTGTCAAAGAAAAAATATAAGATAAACTCTCCATACTAACACTTGGTATCACTATGGATCGATTACTGGTCTATGTGCGATCTAGAGGATCAACCAAGCCTAACCTAACCTAACCTAGATGGGCCTTTTCCAAACTGGATAACGAAGCAAAGCGAATGGGCCGGGAGGTGAACGAGGACAAAGCGAAGTACCTCCCGTTATCGAGCAAGAAGTCGACGCGCTCGTGCATCGGCACTCATGTCACTGTTGACAGTTATGATTTCGAGGTTGTAATAGACTTCATTTATCTGGGAACAATCAAGAAGAAAAAGAAGTCTGTCAAAGTAACGTCCATCTAAACAGTCACCACAAGCTAATGTGGATTTGAAAAAGGCTTTGAAAACAATATTGAAATTTGAAAAGGTCGAACCAAGGAGCACCAGGAGATTTGGTGGCTCCTAAACGCCCCAGGCTAAAAAGCCCATTGTATTTAAAGCTCTGGAAAGAGGGTAGATAGTCAAGGAGTGAAGGAGAAAAGTATCAGAGAAAGAGATGGGAAAGAATAGAGACAGAGAAAGAGATAGTTAGCCCTGTGAGAATTTTCCAGATTCTTTGGCAAATCTATAAAAATCCTCCAGTTTAGAGAACGAATATTACTCATTCTCATGACATCGGAACCCAATACTCGTAGCCTTGCTCTAGCAAAGGCAGGACACTCACAGAGAAAGTGCTCAGTGCTATCCGCCTCCTCCAAGCATGACAGGCATACCGGGTTCTCGATGATTCCAATGGTGGTCATATGCTGACCCCATGGGTTGTGTCCTTTAATGATGCCGACCATCAACCGAATATCTTTCCTTCTAAGTTTGAGTAGAAAGTTTGACAGTTTTCTGTTCGGACTTGTCACAAAACACTTTGCAGTTCTCCAGGGTTCTAGACCGGATCATCGCTCTTTATGTAGATTGCCTACATAACCGCTGATCCAATTCTTGATTCCTGCGGGACTGATTCCGATTATTGGCTCTGGCCCCCGTGGGGCACCGCTGATCCACGGTTGGCCAATTCGTCGGCGATTCATTTCCTTGAACACCTGAGCGTCCCGAAACCCATATAAGTACAAGCCTGTTTTGTCTTGCGACAGAATTAAGCTTCTTCTTACATTCTTGAACAATCTTTGAGGTTTGCTTCGCGTTCTCCAGGGCCTTCAGTGCAGCCTGACTGTCACTGAAGACTCTAATCTGTTTCCCGCTCCAAATCCTCTCTATTATCCATTCGGCTACTTTCAGGATGGCAAAAACTTCTGTTTGGAAAACAGTTGCCATTTCTCCCATAGCATAGACATACTTATTACTATCGTTTAAGTACCATCCGGCTCCAGACCCTATTTCATTCTTGGACCCATCGGTAAAGAAAATATCCGTAAAACCTCCCAGCATGCATTCTGGATTGCTCCATTGCTCTGACATCAAATTTCTTTCCAAATGAAACTGTGGGTATCAGGTCATCTTTAGGTGCCAAAAACATTGGATACTGCTCCGATAGCAACTTAAAGATTTTAAAACAGATATATTTTTAAACAAGTTGGGGCGAATTTTATCTCCACCAGCTTCAAAAAACAGGCAATACGTGACGCTTGTGGAACTATTGCAAAGGAAATGAAATGAAAATCAAAGCATGTACATACATATAGATGCAGTTAGATTTATTTCTACATATGAACTTTGCCCATTTCCAAGGTCAACCACAATCAAGTGCCCTTAGACTGGGGCGCAACTGCAAGGTAATATTTCAAAGAAATTTTGACAACACAGGTATATATGTGCACCTTTTGATGAATTAAAAAAAAAAAAAGAAATTAAAAGTTAAGTTGATCTAAAAATCGTCTGGGTGTTAATTACACAGACGAAAGAGAGCAAAGTTGAGTTAATGTTAAAATCAAAACGAGTCTAACGTTAAGTTTGATCAGGATAGCCAACTCAGTAAAAAATTTCAATGATATATGAAATGAAATCAGGCAAGAGTGAAACAAATTTAAGAATGACACCAGAAACTGAAATGAAATGTGATGTTAAGTGTGTACACTATAATTATCGAGAGAAATGAAAAATTCATAGCCTAAAGCGTAATGGCAACTGATTTATCGTGCGACTGCAAATATTTATATACATATGCACCTCCAATGGGCCTACTTATACATACAAATATGAATTACTGCTTACTTGTACACATACATACATATATACATGTAAACATTGGAGGTTGCCTACAGTAAATCATATGTATGGAAGCACATACTTTTGAAACGGCACTGAACCGCGATGAGTCCCCAGCAAATGCTTACTTATAAATACAAGGTGGTGCAAAATTATTCATCTAATTTTGTTTTTGAATAACTTTTGTACTAACGCTTTATTACGCTCCTTTGCTTGTCTGTTTCCCCACTAAAGTCTGTCTTTAGTTAGGTTACATATTCAAATTAATTTTTTTTTACTGCAAGGCACCTACAGTGCTAACTATTTTGACGTGGTATAACAAAAAATGTGAAAAATATATAGTTTAATTTAAAACCAAGTTGCAGCAAACATATATTTTTTGGCTCAGTAGGCTACAACATACCCACATACAATAAACATCAGCAAACAGTAACAACAGCCATAATACTAAAGTCAAAGCCGAAGCGAAAGACAGTACCTCAAAGTAAGTCAGCCATCGACTATACAAGTAAATACAAACATGCCTGCTTATGTATGTACAAATGTGGCAAGCATGCAACATTTTTTTCTCCAAGGAACCCTTAAGTGGCTGGGTGCTTTTCTCTCTTCGTTTTTTTAAGTGCACCTTTTTTTACCTTTGACCTTTAAGCATATAACACTGTGATGTATGGATGTTTGACGCTCAATGTCTGACACTCGAAAAGCGCTTATGATTTATTTACAACTCGTAAAACTTCTACACTCCAAAACATACAAATACGTTTACAAGCTGATTAATGCGTAGCACCTTCTTTGAGTCATTAGCTTGCGGTGTTAAATTTTTGTTGAGTGAAAATATTTATATTACTTTTTACTTATTTACAATACTTTTTACTTATTTTGAGGGATTTTTTTGTTTGCTGGTGTTTGCTGGTGCTTGCGGTAATTTTAGATAAATGGCAAAACGGAGTGGCAATATATTGAAGATTAAAGTAATCCTTCATGAGTGGAAAATAATTGGGAACCAATTAGAAGAATTTATGAAATATGAATATAACGTGATTAAATATGTAAGTACCACCTTGATCAAAAAGTTTCCGGAATATATTCAGAAAATTAAAATTCCTCAAAAGTGATATTATCGCCTTCAAAGTACTCCCCATGAACTGCATTTCTGAAACTCTATTTTCGGTACATCATCAGAGTCGTCTTCGATGTTTCCATTACTTCCTTTTGGCTGTTCAAACGCGTTCCCGTAGTGGTTTTTTGACTCGATCAAACTGGAAAAAAAAATTGCCGGGAGCTATACCAGGTGAATTCGATGAGTGCTGGATAATATTTGTTTCATTCCTGGCCAAAATTTCACGGTTAATGAGGGCATTGAGCGACGGTGCGTTTTCATGATGCAAATCCCAAATTTTGTTCTTTTTAGACAATTTGCTTGACGTAAATATCCATAGCACCCAAATAATAGTACTTATTAACTGTCTGAACTTTTCGCAAAAATTCGTGACATACTATACCGTTGTAATCCATAAAAATCGTGAGCATCGCTTTCCTTTTTAGATTGAAAGCAACATGGGTTTTTAGGTCTTGGCTCGTTCCGAGTTCTCCACTCACTCCCCTGATACCTGGATTGCGTATCGTCGTGTCGGAATCATAAACCCCCGTCGCGTCGCTTGTAATGATGCGTTGATGATGCATGCTGGGTTGTATTTAGCCTTAAAAATCATGTCTTTGGCGATATCAAAACGGCCCCTCTTTAGCATGAAATTCAGATATTTTAGGGCCAACTTTGTAGCAAGACGGCGCAAACCAAAATCATCAATTTCAATGTCTTGAACGGATCCATAAGTAATGTTCAAGTCCTCTACCTGCGCTCTGATGATTAATTTGTGGTTACTGATCAACTTTTCTTTTACTTTATTGATGTTTTCATCAGTTTTCGATGCCGGCGTACGTCATCCTCGATGGACTCACGATCTCTTCTCTAGGCTGTATCATTACCGAAATAGTTTTCCAACATTTGTAAGGTTTTCGCGCCATTCAATTAATTTTTAACGTAAAACTTAATACAAACTCGTTGTTGTAAATTGAAATACATTTTTGAAACTGTAAAAAATAGAAAACACATGCAGAGGTAGATTTACTCAAGGCGACGTAACTTTTACAAATCTCAAGCAATGGCGATAGAATTTTAGTAGAAATGTGAATCATAGATGTTGCAATCTAACAAAAAAAAAAAAACAAATTAGTTGACTCAGAGTGTCACCTGGCGGTTGTTCTGGGATCTTTTTCATCAAGGTGGTATTTACTATCTACGTATACAGCATTTTCCATTGAGCTCGCTCGAACTTTGAATCCAATTAGTATAGAAACTTTAGGAGCTGTTCCCACAATTGTTTAGTCTTTTTTCATATTTTTGTATATTTTTATTTTTTTTCATAACGGCAGCCGCGGCTCCGTTGTGGACGATAGCCATTGTTAGTACGTACAGCTCCTAGCACCTTTTCGAAGAAATAAAGGTCGATTACGCTGCTGGACCAATACTCACACTTTTTCGCAGTGTAGAGGAACCTGATGAACCTTACATGGGCTTCCGTAACTCCTGATCCGGAAATTCTACTTGTTACGAGAGCCCCTTAACGAAAATAATCTTGGTACGGAACCTTTGGTGAATAGAGCACTGATTTTTATAATATATTTTCATGGTTAAATGGCAAGACTAAAGAAGTAGATAGTCCTGCTAAACTTGACACTGCTATATTTCGATCGAATCTAACGAAATTTTTATTACTCCAGTATTGGAGGCCGCTCTAGTCCAGAAAATATTGATTTTCTTTTTTCTCCGGAAGGAAACATCACACCTCCTAAGTTATTGTTGTGTGCATCTTTATAAATATTTGCTGTACTACAACAACCCAACAATTTATGTCGCCTAACAACTATGGGTTGTTCTTATGAGCAATTTTATATTTGAAAAAACGTTTGAAAGTTTGCCATTAGCTGCCGAGGTATGCCGCTAATTTAAAAAAAAAAATGTTTTCTCTACATGTTCGGAGTGGTGATCGAACGCTGGATCACCTGCCTGAATGTTATAAATGTAATCCGCTATGGTAGCAGCCTTGCGTAAAACATAAACTATGATACTTTTGGAAAGAATATTTGCACCTTAGCGTGTTTATTAACTTCGGTTTGTTGAAGATAAATCATGCATTCACTCACCTTATAATATTTTTTCCTCCAGGCTCTTTGAGAAGGAAAGTAAAAATTTCAAAACTGTTTTATCTACCATAACCTCGAAATAAAAAGAAAATATAACGAACTGATAGGATTGATTGCGGCATACATTCTTTACTAAGTATTTAGCTGAGCTCCTCATTCAAAATTGTAATGTGCGTATTGATATTTTCCCAAAAATGGAGGGGCCTGAAGTTTCAAGTAGACTGCGAACGCCCGATGCTTTTTCATGCCAGATATCGGGTGATCGATATTTGAAAAAAAAAAAAAAAAAAATAAATAATTGGCGCCTACACTTATATTAGGTGTTTGGCCGAGCTCCTCCTCCTATTTGTGGTGTGCGTCTTGATGTTGTTCCACAAATGGAGGGACCTACAGTTTCAAGCCGACTCCGAACGGCAGATATTTTTATGAGGAGCTTTTTCATGGCAGAAATACACTCGGAGGTTTGCCATTGCCTGCCGAGGGGCGACCGCTATTAGAAAAATGTTTTTATTAATATTTGCTTTCACCGAGATTCGAACCAACGGTCTCTCTGTGAATTCCGAATGGTAATCACGCACCAACCCATTCGGCTACGGCGGCCGCCTATTTGAAAAAACCTTCTTTAAAATTTGCATGATACACTCGGTGTTTTACAATTCTAAAAAAAGCAGTCTTCTTAAATGTTAAAAAAACTATGACCAATTTAGATAATTCTCGTTATTGTGGTTGTTTAACAAAAAAAAGGAATTTCAGGCGAATTGAAAAAGTTCAAATTTGTGTCAATTGAAACACGTTGGTCTTCTAAATCCTCGGAAATTCAGTTAGTGTAGAAAGGTATTCCGAATATTTGGAATAAGCCATAAGTATTATCACGCAATTATTGGTGTATTTGCTACTTTTGTTGAACAAAAAAAAATTGGCAAAAAAAACATAAACTCTGTCAGATTGAAACATTTCAACATTCGATATGGCGGAGTAAATCTTAAGATCATCAGCGTAGAGATGAAATTTCGAAAAGACATGAACATGAACTTATATCATTAATAAAAATTATAAAGATAAATAGACCGAGATTACTGCTTTGAGGCACACGAGATGATACCACGAAGGGCGTTTTTCTTGCAACTATAAAGGATCTACCAGATGAATATGATGCAGTCTTATTGGAATAGAAATCTAAATAAAATAATTTACTAGGCAGAATTTTATAACAGACCCTATCAAAAACCATCGGAAAGTCCGTGCAATCTGCGTTTACTTGACAGCCAGCCTTAAAGCTATCGATGCAGTCCTCAGAAAAATATGCAAGGTTAGATACCATAGACCATAAACTAACAAAACCACATTCATTTGGGTTGTGGATTCCCTGTCACATTCCCAAAAGGACAGTTCCGACGCCGTTTCACGCAACCAGTTGGCAGATTTCTCGGTTGCACAAAGAACTAGTATTAAGCCTGACCGAAAATGTATACCTGCGAATTTAAGTTCGGATTTGTATCCCTTATACATATACAGTCTGTGTTAGAAGAAAAGAACCGCTTTTTTCATGCAACTTCAAGATATATTTCGTTCTGATTTTTGCTGCGTAATTGTCCCACTCAAGGGCTACGACGCCAGTGCTAACTCAGGTTAGTGTCGTTCGAAACTTTCCCGTAAACGCAACCAAACAAAAATGACTGAGAAATAAGCTTTTTGAGGGGGTTTTTTATGCACGCATTTGAAAGGGCCGAAATTATCTTACGCCGCGGCTGAAAAAGTGATTAAAAATCAAAAAAGTTTGTTGTGATGTGGAATCAGCGGTATAAAGTGTCCAAAGTGATGGCTTGTGACTTTCCGAGCGCGGCTTGAAGCGAGTAACGACAAAAAAGCAGGATGAACTGATCGTCCAACTTTTTAAGCGGGACCCTTCTTTGTGACTACGCTAAGCACGCACAATTCTTGCTAAAAAGAGAATAGATGTGAGTATCAACACCATCGAACGACAACTGAAGGAGGCGAACATATCCTTCCGTCCCACATCATCACAACTACTGCTATCAGAAAAACGCATTGAGAAACAACAAAACAAGAAATTGGCGTCACAGTATTGGACTGGCCTACCTAGTCCCCAGACGCCAACCCCATTGTAAATGTGTGGGGAATTATGAAAACGCATTTTGTCGAAAATATAGTCTACGATTTAAAGCAACTCGTGTGCCAAGTTCGCAAAATCTGGTCCTCTTTGTCGACGAGCTATGCTGGTTCAAATGCCGAAAAGATGTCAGGCTGTACTCGACAACGAGGGAGACTACACAGCTTATTGAGTAATTGCGTCTCGTAGTTTTGTACATACTTTTATGTATATATATTTTTATACTTCATGAATAATCGCGGTTCCCTTTTTCTGACACGGAATATATTTGCTCTACGAAGAATGTTTTAACCCTTCCCTGCTCCTCCCGTAAGTGTTATTGTATAGAGAAAGTTTTGAGTAGAATAGCCAGTCTTAAACCCTAGGCGATTGTAGTATGTCTAATACCGGATTTCCTGGAGCTTAAATTGGTTGTCTGCGCAGTTTATGGTGAAGAATTTATGTCTCTCGAAGCACGAAGGTACTTTACCCATGATTGCAGATTGTACCCTGTTTTGTTTGGCACAGTTGCCTTCAGTTGAGCTAATTTCAGCAGCGCCACGTTTCCTCGCCTCTGGAGTACATTTGGCACCGCCCAACACCTTCAGCTTCGCAGCCTCTGGCATTAATCCTTCTTTGAGATGGCGCAAATGCCACTTAGATGCTTGCGCCACTTAGATCCGTATTTTTTCTTGTCTCCCCGTAGCGGGTAGTTTGCGCAGAAGCATGTTCAGTACTCATGCTAGCCTTTGGAATATTCATCTTTTAATTTGAAGTATCCTTGGAGCCCTGTTGATTTGCGCTTTCCTTTCGTGAGTCTGTCACTTTATACTTGTAGGTCGTAGCTCCTGTTGGCGCCGGTCCTAATTTATTATTTAGGAGATAGTACTTGGGGATTCTGGAGATGTGGCTCCACTAGATCGACTAGTAGAGATGCGGCTTGGGAACCAGACTTCTTTATTATTTGTTTATTTTTTTTACTTTTTACTTTTACTTACCTAAGACTTTTTCTATAAAAAAGAAGGGGTTTTCTATTATACATTGTGAATCTAATATAGAATTGATCAATGGTAAAATGGCAAAAATTTTGATTAACTTTTGTCTGACCTTTGCCCGATTTAATAATATGATTAATATATAATTGACTTTATAACATTTACAGACTTTTTAAATTATAAAATATTTTTTAGTTGTTAAAATATTAAGTTCAAAGTAAGTGATTTTCTTATAATTTCTTTTTCACTAATGCAGGCTCATCTTAATAGAAATCTCAGCAAATTTAAAGAAGAAAACTTCCCAAAAAGCACTAAAAAACTGTATTACCAAATAAAAACACATTAACATTTCCATAATATCCAAAATTTCGTGGGCGCCGAGTGCATCTCACACCGAAGCCGGAAATGGAAGTGCTTCACTTAAGTATCTGATAGCCATTCAAATGGCCATAAATCAATGCTAAATGCTGTTGAAATTGCAAAAAAAAAGCGTTACAACAATAAAACATAACAACTACATAAAAAATTGCTTACAACACTCCATATAAAAAGCTTTTGAATTTTTATGAACTTACCAAAAAACTCAAACAAGCAATGAACAACCAACAGCAACAATGCACATAAACAACAACAAACTAAAATAATATCGATAAACAAGGACATTCGCAAGTGTGTAAGGGTAGTGTGCCAAAGTGTTGGATGAGTGGAAGGGCGATCGAAGGACGTGTATGCAGTCATGGGCAGTGACAACATTTTTGCTGCAGTAAATTGAACGCAACGAATGAATTCATAAAAAATGCAGGAAAAGCAAAAAAGCCGAAAAAGCAGGAAAGATTTTTGTCCAGTCGAAATTTTTTTCACGCTGCGATCCATTGTCATCGTAGTAGTGAGAATGCATACAAATATACTCGCCAGCGAGAAGGGGAGCCAAGCAAGCCAGCAAACAAACAAACAATTCACAGGCACTCAAAGGCACTCGCGCAAGGACATACGGATATACGGACATTCGAGCGTCAACAACAATGCTGTAAATGCTGTTGAATAAAAGTAACTACAGTAGCATATCCGTAGTGCGCAAACAAATCAAATCAAATTCAATATGCAGCGACAACAAAAAATTATGTGTCTGTGAAAAATGAAGTGATTGCGTGGAAGCATAAATTTGGTGGGGCGAGCGAACAGTGGCTGCAGAGCTCACATGACAGGCTTCCTGCATATGTTTATGGATGATAATAAATGAGTAAAACACAAATGCGTGTGCATATACACATACATACATATATATATGTAATACAAATATCTAGCGTATGCCCATATGACTGTCATGAATTACTAACACATTTATCATTATTCAATTCGGTTTTGCGAACTTTCCTACAATAAATTTATATCTGTATGTTTTTTTTTGTCTTTTTATGCTGTTAAGGATATCCTTGACATATCCTGTCAATGTCTCTTACTTAAGTTGCACTTATTGTTCATGGCGGAATCTGTAAAGATTTTATCGCAACGCAGTATACTTCTCGAACGCTTCGAAATTAGCCTTGTCCTTAGAACAATAAAAGTGTGAGCGCAAACGTACAGTGCATACCCATATGTATGTACATATAAAAATACATGTAACTGCTCGGTGCAGCAAATGTGTTACAATTTGATACTATTCGCATACAATTTCGTCTCCCTTTATTTGATATCGTCGTTCACCTTAAACGGCACAGGTTTTTTCGCGTTTTCTATGGAACTGTTTCTCTTTGCCTCTCTAATGATTTGGCTTCATATTTCTTGCGCATCCACTATGTGTGTGTGTGTGTGTGTGTGTTAAAGTAAGAACTTGTATTGCATTTATTTAATTGTGCACGCGAAATACTAGAAGTAGTGGGAGTTGACAACAGTCTACTGGTATTATAGTGGAAAGCAGCAAGAAGTACTTAGGCACATACGCGTACTTGAATATTCTTTACTTTGAGGGGTTCCACTAACAAACAGCTGACGGAAGTTTTTTGTTAAACTCCTATGAATGAAGAATACATTTTTTGAACCAAATACATTGTATGTATGTATGTAAGTATTCTTATGGACGTACTCAAGTTATGACGTTATTCGATTGCATGCATGTAAATACATATGCACATTTATAAATATAGGAACATACAAGGTGAAATCCAAAATAAACAAGACTGACCTAAAATATAAACAACAGGAGTTTTGTTCTGATAAGGTCCATAACTGGCCTCGATACGCTGTTTTGCGCGATCTAAAAGCTTTTCGAAAGAGTGTTTCAGGTCATTGACTGCAATGCCCTTCAGGATGTCAGTACAAGCCTTTGGGATGACCTCTACGGACGCAAAACGTTTTCCTTTCATGGCCAAAGGAAATCTGGCTTTAATTTTTTGCTACACCTGCGGATATAGTAGGTTTAAATTGAACTTATCTGGTTAATTTCAGCAGTCCTTGAGGCGGTTAACGTAATTGTAACTATCCACCGTTTGGTCTGCTCTCCAGATTCAGATTTTCCTTAATAGGGCAGCGTTTTTCGTAGATGTACCAGATGTACCTTCGTTACTTCCATTGTTGTTCTTTCACTAATGCAAAACCGTGCCGTTTCTGTACCTTTGGTAGGTTGAGAACGTCATCAGTGTAGGAAGTTCTCCTCCAAGGCTTTGTGTATGTTTTCAATGGGGGGATTTTTAAGTGGAGGGCCCAAACCCAGCGCACAACCAGCTATCCTGGAATGCTTCACTTTCTCACGTTAGCTCACTCCCGAATGGGTGATCGGAAGCTACCCAGAAGATACTTGGGCTAATCCCGGGAGTTGTGAGTTACTTGAACCATATGCAGAAGAATCGTCCTGGCCACTCCCAAGTGAATGGCGATCAGCAACTTTCCCCACTTGCGTGGACTTCTACATATGGAACCATCCTCCTTGAAATCCAACGTAGAATCTCTCTTGCCAACAAGTGCTACTTTGGACTACATAAGTATGCCCGGCCTAACGTATGACGCAGAAGCGTGGGCGATGACAACATCCGATGAAGCGACGCTTGGAGTGTTTGAGAGAAAGATTCTTGGTAACAGCGCATATCGCTGGCGATGGAACGATGAGCTGTATGAGCATTACGACAACATAGACATAGCGCAGCGAATAAAGATCCAGCGGCTACGTTGGCTGGGTCATGTCGTCCGAATGGATACAAACGCTCCGGCTCTGAAAGTATTCAATGCGGTACCAGAGGATGGTAGTAGAGGAAGAGGAAGATCTCCTCTGCGCTGGAAAGATCAGGTGGAGAAGGACGTGGCTTCACTTGGTGTGTCCAATTGGCGCCGGTAAGCACGAGAAAGAAACGACTGTCGCGTAAGCGGTTATCGCGCCAATTAAGAAGAAGAAGAAGAAGGTTGAGAACGTCTGATTTCTTTCTTGGGACTAACTTTAGTTGACTTTAAATAAAATAAATCAATTGAAATAAAAAAGTTATGTTTCTTTCATGTTTCTAGATTGCCAGTCTAAAGTCTACAAATTACCTTCAACTAATTTTACCAACCATTTCCGTTGGTTGCCTAATCAGCATTGCCATTTCAAATACGGCCAATTGTAATTTTCAAATTATTTCCAGCAGAAGTAGTACAAATACCCACACATATGCAGATACACCACAAAGTATGCTAAACGCGTATTCAAATAATCTAAAACGCGTGTATTCAAATGAGCTCGACGAACAACGGTAACAGCAATGGCAAGCAATAACAGCAAGAAAATGACATCACACCAACAACATAAATACAGTAATAACTCGGCGAAGCAGCGACGACGCAGTGCCAACAATCGTGGCAACAATATCGCCAGTCAGCAACAATAAGGCCAATAAGTGATTTACTTCAATTGTCCGCAATTGAATAAATTTTCCGATTCTCTGCATTTTGGTATTTTGGCATTCTGGCACATTAGCATTAGCTTTCGCATTGAGATTCAAAAGCCAATACACACATACACACATGCACACGCAAATTTTGAATCAAATTCCCATTCGCACTGCGATTAGCATTAGTGTACTCGTACGCACACATCCTTTTGGCGTTAACTTGTATGTACTTTGTATGTGTTTGTGTAAGCATTCGTATGCGTTGAATGAGCGCATTGAAGCGCGTAGCTATGCGCACACATGCGTCAGTCAGTCAACAGTCAAATGCCATCGCCGTTTGCACAACCCTTTTTTTTTTGCTTGCCATCCTTGAACCCTTTCTTGTTTGTTTCCTTTGGCGTTCGTTGTGCTGGTGGGAGGAGGTTTTATAAATTTTCTTTGAATCACTTTGATGTTGTACGCTCGCACTGAACCTTTGTATTATGCTCAATGGTAGACAAAGTGTTTTGCGCGCCTTCATGGGTTTACACCCACCTATTTGGAGCTTTCTTCATTCAATTCTAATTTATTTTTGCTCGTTCTCACACAACATTTTGTTCGTTTTATTGTCCTTTCCTTCTCCGTTGATATTCATATGAATAAAAAGTCTAAACAAATTTAAAGAAATCTGCTTGGGAGAAAGAAGTTGAATTCGCAAATATGTACACCAGTGTTCAAAATAATAGGAGCGCGTCGAATTATGTTATAGTATCATATATTATAATTTAATATAAGATTTTGAGCTTTTTATAAAAGTATAGAGCATTTTACAATAAATGTAACTTAAAACTCCAAACTTTGTGCGAAAATTAAAAAAAAATGCATAAAATTTCTTTATTCAGAATTTTTAGAAAAAATCTGGGTATGCAGCTTAATAGCTTATTTTAATATGGCAAAGGCTTCAAGTAGCTTCTTCCATAAAAAGTACATCTTCGGAAGTATTTTATATGGAAAAAAGTGCTCAACACCTCAATGAAAATTGTTTTTTTTTCAAAAATCAACGCGGTTTTTGAGCGACTTGAAAATTGCACTTTGTTGTACTAAAATTGAATGTACTATAAAAAGTCGCAAAAGTTTTCTTAAGATTCTGATTAGAAAGTGCGAAATTTTACCAAATTTTTTTTTTGTAATTTATCCATTTTTGTGAATTTTGCACAAAGTTTGGTACCTTGATTTATAAAGTTTTTGTTATAAAATAGAGTTAGTTTTTATAAAAAATCAACTAAAACACCTTAGCGTGAAAACTATTTTGAGTATTGTAGAAAGATGAAATAACTTAAACACGTGAGCACAAGTGTATCTATTTTCTCGATTATTAATATTTTATTTTTATATTTACCTTCATGAATAATGATTTTGCCTTAGTTGTAATGTGTTTGATCAGAATATATGATTATGGCTCGATTTTTATTTCCTCGCTTTTATTTCCTATTTTTACTTTGACTTTGAGGAAGATTATTTGTCCTTCTAGAAACCAAACTAAATATCAGCTCTAATATCCAACAAGTCCTATTTTGTGAGTAGTCACTTGAAAAGTAAAATCCTCACTCCAAAAGTTTCTCATTATGTCTATGTATAATATTGTGTGGCGCAGCAGCATGGAAGACTGTGGAAGACTTATAAAGCTTTGCTCCCGCTGGATAGGTCATATCATACGAAGGCATATGAATAAAAACGCCCTGGTCTCGAAAATATTCGACGTGTTAACTGCTTGTAGTACCAAAGTAAGTCAAGTATCTTCTCCGCATTGGAACGACTTATGAAAGAATGTTTTTTGAACTCAACCCAGTTCCAGATGAAGTGTCACATATGCAGGTATTTATTTATGCCTGTTAGCTTAGAATGGTCTAGAGGGAGGCACTTGGTATGTTTTTTGAAAGATACTTCTATATATAAGAATGATCACGACGGATTTCAATATCGCCTCTAAAATGCTGATTGATTTTATAAACGGCTTTGTTTTGTTAGGGAAATGTATTCGAAGGCCGTAAGTCATGGATCCTTCAAATTAGAAACTCATATTGAACGCTAGTGGAAGAGAGCCTTAAGTACATTAAACTACAACCGTTGAGTTGGCCCTTGAAGTGCTAAGAGAGATGGATTCTACGCAAGAATTTCGTGTTATTGCGGGGAGCGACAGCGAATATCGCAGAAGAATGAACACTGACCTGTATGAGCTTTACGACACATAGACATAGTGCAGTGAATAAAGATCCTGTGGCGCTGCTGCCTAGATCAAGTCGTTCGAATGCAATATTTGCTGAGGAATAGACCTCTTTTGCGTTTGAAAAGATTAAATGGAAAAATGCTTCCATTCCTTTTTAGGCTAAAATAATGCGCGGAGTGTACAGGGTTACCGATAAAGTCGATACTTGAAGGATATTGAAAGGATAGTTAAAAAGGCATTCTACAAGGTGGCGAGAATTAAACACCCTATCGGGCGATTTATAATTCTTTTAATTGTGACAGCGGCTGGTTCGAATTTGATCAATGACACACCCTTTAAATAAAAAACAGAAAGAGAATAGGACCCTTGAACGAACATTTAAAAAGAAGTCGACGTAGGCAAAAAAAAAAATATTAAAAAGATTACAATAAATAAACAAAATATTTTTTTTAAATAATAAAAATATTTTTTTTTTAAATAGTAAGTTAAAATTTAGATACGATGTTTTATAACCAAATTATTCAGAAATTACTTTAATGGCGGCCGCCGTAGGCGAATGGGTTGGTGCGTGATTACCATTCGGAATTCACCGAGAGAACGTTGGTTCGAATCTCGGTGAAAGGTCGAAATTAAGAAAAAGTTTTTTCTAATAGCGGTCGCCCCTCGGCAGGCAATGGCAAACCTCCGAGTGTATTTCTGCCGTGAAAAAGCTCCTCATAAAAAATATCTGTCGTTCGGAGTCGGCTTGAAACTGTAGGTTCCTCCATTTGTGGAACAAGATCAAGACGCACACTAGAAATAGAAGGAGGAGCTCGGCCAAACACCCAAAAGAGGGTGTACGCGCCAATTATATATATATATTTATATATATATACTTTAATGATAATGCCTTTAAGTATCTGGGATGACTTTTCCAATAACCCTGTAATAAGTTCGTCTGAAATTAGAATTTTTTGCTTGTTTATTTTGTATTCAATGAAATTTCGGATGACATTTCGAGTCAATGATTTGCTGTGATAAAGTTAGTCATCAAAACAATTGCAAATCTACCATAAGAGACTGCCATAAATAAAAACAGAGTGAAAGCAAAAAGCTTTGAAAACTTGCTGAAAAAGGGTTATTTGCGTAACGCAGCCACGCCTACAGTGACTCATCATTCAAAGCCCGGAGCAATGAAATTCAAGTAAGAAATATAGTATGCGTGAAAACGTATCTTCTTTACCATATACGAGTATATTTATTTGTAAGTACGTACGTACAATCTGTATGAAGGTAACTTCTGCACAAAAAAGGAAAAGAGTACACAGCATCACTCAAAATGCTTTTACGCGTGTCTAATTTATGCGATTTTTATACAATAAAAGCGCGGCAATACTGTTGAGCGGCACATCAATCGAACGCGCACACAACATGACTTGACAGCAAATCGCAGGTGGTAAGCTGGCAAGGTGGCAAAGTGGCCAAGCGGTAGCTGCAAACAAATCGCTTTTGATGACCAACACTTTTCAGCCGCTGGGAAAACAAAAAGCGAAGCATAGAGATGCGACGCGCATTGTTTACCCGACACCCGCCCTCGTATATGGTACATGCAATGCCGCATAGGCAAATCAAGTGCCCGCCTGATGGACACTCCATGAGCACAGGTGTCGAACACTGTTCATTCAGTAAGTAGGCAGAGGGGTTAGGCTAACGAATATATGTGTGTATGGGTGTGCGTAGGATTTTTTTTCTGTTGAGATGTGACGCGTTGATGTTTTTCCCACTCCAACTACAATATGTATAACTCCGCCAACACTTCATTTTGATAGGTTAATTGAATGGCGCAGCAAGAACTGAGAGTTAATCGACGCTTTCAACAGCTTACTGCCCCTCCACTTGACGCATGACTTACATTCATGAAGCCAAATAAATGCATGTACGTATGTGCTCACACTCAAGTGTATATCAACAAAAGCAGCAGGCAGCCAGGAGCAGCAGCTGCAACTACTGTGCGGGCAGCAAGTGCTTCGATGATCTTTTCATCGACGTTCACATCAATCGCCGACTATAACAACAACTTAATCATTATCATCATCATCCTCCTCATTGCCATCAAATCCATCAGTAACAGTGGCAGTGGCAGTGGCAGCGGCAGCGGCAGCATCCGCACCAATAAAATGCTCGGCTGGATCCGCTCAATTGACGTTTGAATGATGGGTGTCAGTCAATTGTCAGTTGGATGAGTTTATTATGCCGATTGCGGACTCTTTTGCAAAATTCACTTTGCTGATAAATAAACAAAGGTAAGAATACTTGTATGTAAAATACTCAAGCGTAAAGGAATTCGAATTTATGGGTATTTTGTTTGTTTTCACTGATTTTTATGCTTTTATAGTCGATTAAACGATAAGTGACTTATACTCGTGGCTGGCAAAGTGCTTCAAAGCTGGTAAGGCGGCATTTATTTTTTTCAAATGGAGTTAGGTTTTATTAGTATATGGCATTTGAAATCATGGAATTTGAAGCAAACATCTCATCATCAAGCTCGTATTGAATAAATTTACGGTGATATGGAACTTGAACTGAAAGATTTTAGTAAGGGAAACTGGAAACTAGTGAGACTTTAAGCACATTTATTGAATAAAATGACGATCTG
>JAYXIM010000010.1:0-32000 GCA_037575425.1 Anastrepha fraterculus | reverse complement strand
TGAAAGTTATTATTAACTTCTAGTTGAGAGTTACTCGTACTAAAGCTACTGCGAAGTGGCCTCAGCCTTTTGAAAACAGCCTTTTGAGATAGTCGCGAATGGCACGTATGGAAATCATTCCCCCAGAAGACTTTCAGAGAATATAGAAAAAAGTTTGTTGAAGGCTACATTTTACTTTACACTTTACCAAAGATGTCTGGAAAGGAAAGAAAAGTAAGAAAAAGAAGAAAAAAGAAAAGAGAAGAAAAGAAAAGAAAAGAAAAGAAAAGAAAAGAAAAGAAAAGAAAAGAAAAGAAAAGAAAAGAAAAGAAAAGAAAAGAAAAGAAAAGAAAAGAAAAGAAAAGAAAAGAAAAGAAAAGAAAAGAAAAGAAAAGAAAAGAAAAGAAAAGAAAAGAAAAGAAAAGAAAAGAAAAGAAAAGAAAAGAAAAGAAAAGAAAAGAAAAGAAAAGAAAACAAAACAAAACAAAAGAAAACAAAACAAAAGAAAAGAGAATAATATAATAATAAAATAAACGAAAATAAACGCAAAGAAAATAAAAGGAACAAAAAGAAAATAAATGAGAAGAAAAAAGAAAATAAAAGGAAAGAGAAAATAAAGTAAAAACGAAAAGAAATGAAAAGAAAAGAAATTTACGAGAAAACCCTGCGTTAAATAACTATAGGGCAGGGATTTATTGACAAGTTTCAACAATATTTGAAAATATAATTCATTCCCTTGCAAAAACCATATAAATCGATGGAAGCTTTCGGAAGCTTTAAAAATTTTGCAAAATGCATCTTCCGTCAATTATATATGAGACGTTTGCAAACAAGACGTCTGTAGTATATGTACAAACAGGCAAGGAATAGAGCGTTTAGAGGTCAATATAAATATTTCCATCACTCAAACACAATTTGTACTCAGTAGAAAAATGTATTAAAAAAAAATTTGGATGATTAATTTTGCTCCACCCTATAGTTCAAAAATCCTGTTGATTTTTCACAAGTTTTTTTTTGCTGACGGGTTTGTGCATTTGCTCCCATTAACGAACGCTCGACATTATCGACATGTCAGAAAAAAAATTTCAAAAATCAACCCAATTTTTGAGCCCCTAGAAACTTGAACTTTATTAGACCAAAATACGTGAGACTATAAAACTGCTCACCCGAAATTTTTCTAAAAATTCTGACCAAAAAGGTATGAAAAATTTGTTGATTTTTTTTTTAATTTGCACAAAGTTTTGAACTTGGACGTATATGGTTTTTTGCAGGAGAATGATTTTCATAAAAAAATGTTAAAATTGAACGAGAAACAAATAAAGTATCAAAACTTGATAATAACGCCTTGTGCTATAGTTACTTAACGCAGTGTATTCTGATTGCTTCCTACTACAGGGCCCGCCATCTATAGTTACGGATTTGAACTAGGTATTATTTGAAGAATGGTAACACTTAGCTGTCATCTGATTTGACAGAAAATTAGTTTTATTCTTCCGCTGAACGAAAATGGTTGTGTATACGCTCAAAGAACGCTGGGAAATATTGCGAAATTTCTTTGAAAATCATGGTAGTGTTGCAGAATGTGCACGAAAATTACGTACGGCAATGGGAAGAAGAAAAGCACCGAATGAAGCGTATGTGCGTTACTTTGCGAAAAAAGTAAGAGAAACTGGGTTGCTTATTGACAAACCAACGCCAACGTCAAAGACCAGTGTTATGCCAACAAACCAGCAACAATTGATGCACTGAAGACCAACATACGCGATGTCATAGCTGAAATACAGCCGCATACAATCGAAAATGTGTTGAAAAATTGGACCGATCGTATGGGATAGTGCATGTCTAGCCGAGGCAGCCATATGAATGAAGTTGTGTTCCATCATTAACCGGAAGGATTGTACTTCAAAATAAAAAAAAACAGTTTGGAAAAATTTTGAGTAGTTTCTTTTTTATAGCATTTTTAATTCCGTAAAGTTATATGGCGGACCCTATACAAGGCAATTTATAAATCGGAATTTCGTTATAGGTCATGAACTGGCAACATTGCTTCGTTCATAAATCTAGAAAAAGAGGATCTTCGCTTAATTTCAGTATAAGGTTGAAGTCGATAATACGTTTGGTTTGTGTTTTGTGGTTGTTTTTTGGAGGAACATTTTTCAGTTGCGTCGGGAAAATAAAAAAAAAATCGATCTGCGAGGATTTATTTATTTGGCATTCAAATCGACGGCAGAGATTGGATGCTTGGGAAATCACTGATGAT
Organism: Anastrepha fraterculus; assembly: GCA_037575425.1. Classification (NCBI taxonomy): domain Eukaryota; kingdom Metazoa; phylum Arthropoda; class Insecta; order Diptera; family Tephritidae; genus Anastrepha; species Anastrepha fraterculus. The sequence continues at coordinate 29,761 of JAYXIM010000010.1, read as the reverse complement.
GAGAGCGGGATATTTAAAACCAGTGTGGCACCGAGAATCGAAAGTAAACTCTGTAATGTGTGAGTAAAAGTAGGTAACGACCAACGAGAGCGAAGATGCCAAAGTGGTGACTGAAGGCCGTGATAATATCATTCGATATGAAAGATATAACTCATCGTGCGCGTACCATATTCCTATATTCCTGCTGAATAAACTGGTTCTGAACAGTTCTACGTTGACATTCTAGAGCGGCGATGGGCAAGCACGTTTCTTGTATCTCTAACTTGTCGAAAATTGCTAAATGTTGCTCTACGACAACGCGTGAGTCTACATATTACTCAAGCATTGTGTGAGAGTTATTGACGAAAAATGGAGTTTTTCTATTTTTTCTTATTTCCCAATACGAAGTTACAACTCAAGGGAACTCGTCAATTGCGGCCATTAAATTGCTTTTTTAAACGGGTTAACTTAGGAGGATTAACGGTGCGATTCCCTATCGTGGCAATAGCATTGGAGTCATTATGTAGAGGTAAAGTTAAACATCTCATAACCCTACTCAAGGATAAACTGAGAATGCTCACGGGCATTCACACAGGCCACTACAGGCTGCGCAGTCATCTGCACTTGATCGGGATATGGTTCACTGATTCTTGGCGTTTCTGCGAGGAGACTTCAATGTATTTCTCCTTGAATACAGCGCTGCAGCCAGAAGAAAGACATAGACACTCAATCTTGAGTTTAATAAGGGAACTGGGTCTGGATGAGTGGCGGGCACAAAATACCAGGATGTCGAAGTGCAAACATCGAAGTAATCTAAAGTTAGACTATTTTTACTATGATCGATAATAAAATTTTGCTCGTAACTTAATTTTCTTGTGTAACAATACTGTTACTGTAATAACTGTTTCTTCTTCTTCTTGATTGGTACGACTACCGCTTCAGCGGTTTTGCAAATTATTGCGATTTAGCGAATTCCCAAAACTTTATTGCTACATCTTGCCCTTCGTATCAATGGGAATATTTAATGTAAAATTTTAGTCTCTAGCAGAAAGGTTTTCATCAAGTAGAAAATATTTCAATTAGCTTAAAGCTGAACAATATGCTATAAATTCGCATTGCTTTGATTTTTTCTTTTAATTTTTCTACGACCCATCCTTACTCGCAGTATGCGCACTTCATCGTTAAATTAGAAAATAAACTCCAATTACTTTAAAATTCCATTTCTCATATGCAGTTCCAGTTCGACAAATCACCCACTCCTGCACAACAAATCTACAATCCGAAAGACAAATTTGAGAATACCCGCAAATGAAAGCCACGTGACCTTTGACACATTAGTGTCAGTTGTTGTACGAACCGTTGAGACAAAAGCGAAGGTGGGGCGAAATGGCAATGGGGTTGAAACTTGTACCCGCTACAGTTGTGGCTAGCCTGCGTATTTCTGTGGCGTCACAGGGACTGCGCAATTTACGCAATTGTCGTAAAATTAAAGTGCATCCGCTTGGTTGGCCACTTTAAATTTGAAAAATTTGCCGAGAATCTTGCACGCTTTTCAAAAACACTAACCAAGCATATCACACACTAAACAATACAGAAAAGCAACAAGGACCAACAACTACATAGAATGATGAGAGGGTGCGGCATATGGCTGATTGCGTGCGTCTATTTCTCTGTCAGTGGGATTGTGAGTGCGAGTGTGGGTGCTAGTGCGTGAGCGCAAGGATGTGTTGACTAAAGCGCTGATGATGATTATGATGAGGTTGTGATACTGAAGCGGGTGGTAATTGCACACAAGCACACATTCACACATACATATACATATATATATATATATATATATATTAGTAAATTTGTAAGAGAATCAATTTTATTCGTATACGTTTCATGGGGCGTTCTTTGTTGACTATAATAAATTATAAAATGAAACTAATGACAACAGCTTTTCTGTTGATTACGAGCGAGACAATTGAAAATGCGCAAAAAGCGTTTGCACTGATTTAAAATTTCACTTCATTCGAAAGTCAGCTAACGGAGGATAGAGAAGCTATAATGAACATAGGACACACGCTGCGTTGAGAACAGATTGCTTGTTGAATATATCTAATCGGTATGATTGTGATGTGTGGTGGCTGGCATGAACGAGCGGAAGGATGTAATTTGGTTTAGACGGTAGTGACTTGTGGAGGTGAGTTGGGGGGTATGCGAGCATGTGAGTATGTCAATATGTGAGTGAGAAAAGGCGGCAGGCAGTGTGTGATAGTCTACATTTCTATTCATTGCAAGGCGGTGAGTTAAAGTTCAATCTAGAAGTCAATTGCATAGTTCACGGGAGTCATATGCGGAAGTTTACTTTACGCATGTATGCATGTGTGCGTTATAAAATTAGGAGTCATTACTGACATTGAGCACGTGCTATGGGAATACAAATTACAATTGCCACTGTCCCCGACGATGTCTAATTGCTCTGAAAATAAGTAGAATTTTTTTAAATAAATTTCAGGTTAGGCAAAAATTTCTAACGCGCAAGTCTCTATACATTGAAGCAGTTTGTATGTTTCTGTGTATTAATTTGTTTATTATAAGAACAAAATATAAGTATTGTATTGAGCGTAGCATGCCTACCAGTATCTACTAGGGGTGGGACTATTCGAATAAAAATTATTCGAATAATAAAATCTTTTATTCGAGAGGTATTCGTAATTCGAATAATATTTATTCGAATTTTTTATTCGTTTATTCGAATAATGCTATTCGAATACCTCACTATTCGAATACCTCAGTATTCGAATACCTTACTATTCGAATACCTTACTATTCGAATACATCACTATTCGAATACTTCACTATTCGAATAATTTTGGTAAATATTTATTTAGATTAGCGGACTACTAATCGGTTTATGTACAAGTGCATGCACCATGAGAAGGGCCAATGTAATTTTTATATTTTTTATAGTGAATAGTAAGGCATTCGAATAGTAAACTATTCGAATAGTGAGGTATTCGAATAATGAACTATTCGAATTATTTGAAACGAGAAGTATTATTCGTTTTATTCGAATAATGTTTATTCGAATATTATTCGAAAATAATCCCACCCCTAGTATCTACGTATCCATACAGTGCCGGACAAAACATATTGAACTAATTCATACTTCGTTGTAATTATATTTTCTTAACGTGAAATGTCATTTCAAATATAAATTAAATACCCAGAAATGAAGACGAACTATTTATTTTTTGAATGCATAAAATAACCTAACAAATAGTTTACTTCAAATAGTTTACTTCATAAAATTATATGCGTAAAAAAAAGAGCGACAAAACGTATTGGAATAACAATAATTAAGTAATATTTTATACCTTAACCATTATTTTTTATAACTTCAGTACATCTTTTTGGCATGAAAGCTATTAGATTGTTGATGACGTCGAGTGGAATATCTAACCAAGCTTGTTTGGCAGCTTCAAATAGCTTCTTTTTGTCCCCATTTACTCCTTGCCTATTGAGTATCTCCCAAAGGTTCTCAATTGGATTGAGGTCAGGAGATTGTGCTGGCCACTCGAGCACATTGGTTCTTTCCGATGCGATCCAATTTGCTACCAACTTCGAGGTGTGCTTTGGGTCGTTATCTTGTTGGAACGACCACGAAAGTGGCATATTCCACTCAGCATGGCGAAGCATCACGCTCTCTAGTATATTTTAGTATACAAACCTATCCATAATTCCATCTATTAAATGGAGAGGGCCCACACAAAACCCAAAAAAACAACCCCACACCATAATATCATACCACCTCCGCCATGCTTAACCGTCCATTTGCAGTATCGAGGATCTAAACGTTTATTTCTTGCCCGGCGAACTCTTCTCATTCCGTCTGAATATTTCAAGTTGAATTTCGATTCATCACAAAAAATTAAAGTTCTCCATCGTTTCACTGACCAGTTAATGTGCTCCCGAGCGAATTCCAACCGCTTTAGCCGATTTTTTGTGTAAATAAATGGCTTTTTTGCTGCTCTATAACTGTTCAGTCCACCTGCACATGTTCTGCGTGTACAGTTCGGCTGCTAACCTTTAAGTTCAGCTCTTTAACTATGTATATTTGCTGCCGACTTCTCTGGATCTTTCTTCAATTCTATGAATATTTTCGAGTCTTCGTGCTGTTTAGTACCTTTGGGTCGTCCTCCACGGTGAAGAAATTCAATACTTCCAGTTTCTCGAAATTTTTTTATAATGAAAATAACTGTTAATTTTTTCATTGCGTGTAGTCGTTTATAATTAGGTTTCTCAATTGAACTGAATGTATTTTTTCCCGCCATTAGTACCTTTTTTTTAATAAAAGTACAGAATTCTAGAACTTTCAACAAGAAACTACTATTTACTCTTATTCCAACGCTCACATTGACCACAATAAAAAAAAAATATCTTAGTATACATAGCTTGTACAGTAGCAAAAAAAAAAAACGGACGTTTGGTCGCCTACTTCGATAAACTGAGACGAGTCCAATATGTTTTGTCGCACTGGATATTGTATATGTTTGCCTTTTTTTGCATATAATGTAATATAGTCTTATCTTAGAAACTATTTTTTAATGTTTTCATATAACAACTGGTTGCTTTTTATTTCTGTGATATTTTTTCTTATTTAAAATAATATTTGCAAGAGTAAAAAGAAATAGCTTCACTAAGAGGTATCAGTCCAATATGTTTTGTCCGACACTGTATATGTATGTATATATATTATATATTCTTTCAACTTCTTTCTGGAGCATAGGGCGCCAACTACTCAATTCGTTCCGTCACTAGGTGGTACGCGGTCTGCCAATTCCTCGACCAGCTGAAAAGGACTCCAGCGCAGGTTCTGAACGTCAGTAACGTTGTCATCGCTCTTTCTCAGCAAGTGGCCGATCCAGTGCCATATCCTTTGCCGGTTTTCGGTTGCTACATTCACCTTTGAGAGTTTCCTCAACAAATCGGCATTGGTTATTGTTCGCGGGCAGAAAATTTGCATTCGAAGACAGCGGTTGATAAATGCTTGCAGTCGCTTCGTGATCATCGCTGTTACATACTTCACAGGCGGTGCAGCCATACAGAAGTACTGACATAACACTGGAGTTAAGTGAACATGCGCAGCGATGTTACTATTTTGCTACAGTGGAGCGAGAATGCCGAAGGTCGACTTTACTTTACTAATTATGCATTCAACATCCACTACAGAACCATCGTCTGCCGAAACCATGCAGCCAAGGTAGCCAAACCGATCAACGTTACTCCGATACAGTGCTATTAAGGTATAGTAATTTTGATTTCTCAACATTTATTTTAAGGACGGTTGCTTTTAACTTCTCCTGCATGGCTTGAGTTAGTAACTTCGAGCCGAAAAGCTATCCCAGGCACCTGAAAAAGGTATTATTTATCTGCCACTGAAGGCCTTTCTGTTGATTTTCCTTGCTTGACGTCTCGATGACGAGAAGAAATAGGTTTGGGAACAGAATGCAACGTTACCGCACACCGCTGAGCACTTGGAAAACATTCGACAGCTTGCCCTGTGAAGGACATGACAACTGTAGTAGTGAAACAAGTTTTTCCGTGGTATCTCTACTACACAGAGCAGCCTAGATGGTCTCCCGCTTTACGCTATCAAAGTCTTTAACAGGCCTTCAACTCTCTGGTAATTGAGGTATTAATTAATCAAATAATTTTGTTTACAAAATCAAGATTTATTTTTAATTTTTGTACATTTCGTTGTTTGAGTAATATCAAATGAAACTTTTAAATAGCGAAAACTATGTAAAGCTCTGTGGAGAACTATCTGCCCCCTGTGTCATCAGCACGGAAGTGAAGCAAGGCGATTCACTTGCCCCAACTTTATTCGTGTTTGCTCTAGAGAAGATTACGTTGATGTCAGATATATGCCTGAATGGCACTCTAATGGTATAAGCATTGCAAATTCTAGCATTCGCGAATGACATCGATCTGATATGCAGGAGTATTACACCTTCGAAAAAGGATTGCTAAAATTTCAGAACGCAGCCAGGTGCTGGACTGGAAAAGTTCCAAGTGAATGTACATCGGCCATGTCTATAGGCAGTTACACTTTTGAGCGCATGTCGTTGTTCAAATATCTTGAGTCTAATATCCCAGCGGGCGCAATTACCAAACAAGAAGTGTTTTCTAAGCGAACGAAGCTGAAACTCTATAAAACAACAATTAGAGCTTGCATTACTTATGCTTCTGAAATATGGGAGATGCGTAAGGAGGATGAAGAAAAGCTTATTAGAGCTAAAAATTCTACGCCGCATCCTTGGACCGGTGCGCATAGATCACGTCAACTATCGTTTATATTACGACGATGAATACCTAGCTGAGCTAAACGACTTCAAAATCGCCGACTATATCAAGTACAGCATTTTAAGTGGTCAACGAAATTGCAAAAAAAATCTACATATGTGTCTTATAAAAGGGTTTGCCCAAGGAAAACCTGGATTGACATTGGAGTTGATGACGACGCCAAGACCTTTGACAAGAAGACAAGAAAAGACTGAAAAACTGGAGGACGCCCGCAAAGGATCGAGATTCTTGATCGAAGCTATGAAAGAAGGCTAAGGTTCAACCCGTATCGTTACTCTAACCATGATGATGATGGTTTGAGTAATTCTATAAGGTTAGTGTTATTGAGGTATATCTGTCTAATTTTGTGTAAAGAATTTACATGTTTTTAACCGTTAATCGAGCCTTGCATCATATATAAAATAACACATTTCGTTTTTTATGTTATTATGACTTTCTTTTAAAAAAAGTTAAGCAACTTTGTTTATTTTTATATTACCTTTATTTTTAGCTACTATTTGGAAAAATGTTCAAGCAGCCCATGAAAAATTCAAAAACTTCTAAGCTCTAGCTTTGTATTATTTTGTATATGAATTTTTTGTGCTGCGATGCATGGTATTCGCGACGCGATTTTCATATTTGTGTTGCTTTTTATTTTTTCAAGTGCATCTTTCGAATATATTTATTTTTAAACGGTTGTATTTTCAAAGTTATTAGAAATAAGGGGGTGCTCACTCTTGTTGGGCAACCTTTCTACCGGTTATGCTTGAAAGCACATTTCCACGTATCTTTAAAATCCTTCGCTATGACGATGTGCTTACCCGGCGCGGCCAAAGAGATGAAGAAAAATGCTCCAGACGGCTCCCAACATTCTACAAATCTTGTGATTCTATTTCGCCAATATATTCCATCGAAACCGGTGATGAGGTTTGAAATAGCTGCTATAGCAGAATCAAAGAGAACGCGTTTTTCTACGTATCTACTAAGCCTTCATGAACTGAAAGAGAAAAATGTGACCATAGACTACTTTTTTCATAACTCACCTTTGACAAAAAATTCTTACAACTATTTGAGCTATAGACAACGGTTTGAGCTATACGTAAAAATAGAAAGTATATTCCACCCAAGCTTATGCAACAGCCAATAGGATATAATATTCCACGGTATGAGTCCACTTTTGCCTTTACTGCTGATACCACTCTTGTTTCGTTTTATTTAAACATTCCCGGTACTTTCTGATCATAGGGTATATTATATAAATTACGAAATTAAAATAAAAGTGTCATGAGCACAATATATCACGCACCTAATATTGCTAATGACACGAAAAAATTACCCGAAATAATCTCTTTTTATAACTCATCAAAGGGAGGCAGCTACGGTTGACAAAACGCTGAGCTGTACAAATAATCATTGGATAATGGCGGTATTTGCTAGCATAATCGAGATTTCCGCGTTAAATATATATTATTATATATCGGGAATGGCAAACTGTGTTTACATTTCATTCGTTTAATTCATAAATTCACAGAGCACTGGCGGGAACTGAGCACTATCGAGCAATGCCGATTGAATTTTTGTTTCCAAAAACTAATCAGACAAATATTGACGACATTTTTGGTTTCAACAAGAGGGCGTAACTTGCCATACAGCGCACTTAACTATCGATTTATAGTAATATTCAAGCCATCATTGACGCCATACGGTGAGATTTATTGGAAAATGTAGTTAAAAATAGGACTGATCTATTGGACCATGTAACTCGTAGCCGCGGCGGACATATGCCGAATATCATATTGGAAAAATAAATGCCATGAAATTATCTACCAGATTATAATAAAAAAAACGCATTCCAACAATATGATATTTCTGTTTTGTGTTGTCTCAAGCTCTTAAAAAATTACCGCTTTCTCAACTAACCAAAAAATTAGGCTTTACTAACCGAACCGATAAACTACTCCCAGTTTCACACTTTGCAACGCTAAATCGATGAGTAAATGCAAAAGCTCCTAAAAAGCCAAGGATGTTAAATTACCAGGTTCCGAAGCAAAATAGGGAGAGAACTTCATCTACCACGCTCCTGGGCACTCGGCAGCAGAATTTTGCCCGCTCCTTACACATCTATTCACACAGTCATCTAATCCTGTTGCGATGTCGTTATCTTGCTCATGCTTTGTTACCTTGCTTGAACTGCAAGTCAGAGCGCGGAACGAACGACAAAGAGGCACAATCGGCCCCCGCGTTCGGCAACGCTCGACATCTGGCTCTCTCCTACTTGAGTGAGCATATACTACTGTGGGCAAAAAGTACGGCGAATTTATTTTTCAAACTTCGCGGGATTAAAATTTCGCTCTAGTTATTTTTTCATGAGTTGGCAGCACTGTTAATAACATCTGGGCCAACTTTCATGTGAATGTCATTATCAGTAATATATTTACGCTTGTGTTTACCAAACGACCAAGAGTGTATTTGTCAATGTCTGATGCACAATCGAAATTGAACATGTCTTTCATGAATTTGATAATTGTTCCGTAATTTTTCACGTCTGTGTAAATGTAACTTGATCAATTCCATTGCGATTCCATTTACCTATATCCATACAAAATATCTATCAAACAAATAAAATTAAAATTTTGTTTAGAAAAGTGCAACCATTCCGTCAGTATTTTCTTATGACGTTGTCACGTTAAACTATCGTCAGTAAACCGACTCTACAGACAACCTCTTTTTTATTTTATATTTAATTAAAATATTTTATGATGAAAATATATTTCGTTCTCTTACAAAAACCACATAAATCCGAAGGTGAAACTTTGTACAAAATTAAAAAAAGAAATCGATAAAATTTCATCAAAACTTCATACTTTTTAATCAGAACTTATAGCAAAATTCTGGCATTGCAGTTTTATAGTGCAACCGAGTTTTTAGATACTGAAAAACCGTGTTAATTTCGGACATTTTTGTTATGCTAACGGTGTTAGTATTTACATATAGAAAATAATTCGTTAGCTAGCTTTAAAGAGGCCTTTGATTAGTTTCGTTTTCTCAACTGCAATGCTAGTGTTAAAATTACGGCAAGACAGGAGGAAGAAGACCATTATTTTATCGAACATTTTGTTAGACTGGCAATACCGGTGAACAAAACCAGTTGCCTTTAAGTAAATCGCCTCTATTCATTTCACTTTACTTCTGATATAAGTAAAAATTTTAAAGGGCCCGCCAACTAACCTTTAAATATATCGGCTATAGAGCTTAATAAACTTTTGAGCGAAGGAAATTGTATTTATCCGCACGATAAAGTGAGCTATAATGTTAAAGGTAAGTTGAGAAAACGGCCCTAAATCTTTTACACAGAGCACTAGTTGAGGGAAAAGCATAACGACCTTCATTGCTTGTCTGTTTGTATACTGCGGTTAACTCGTTTACAAATGCCAAACATGATTAACGTACGACGCCATTTGCAAAAATTACAAATATCCCGCTACGGTGATTAATTTTGCGCCACAATTTGCCACTAAAAGTTAAAAGTATTACTAACCTAAAACTCGATGGTCAAAGCCCCTAATTTTGTTTTCTACGTCAGTGTTCACTACTTTGCTTTAGCCTTCTCAATCTTTTGCATTGAAAGTTAATTAAAAATTCCTTATAGACATGAAATTAATTTTCACAATGGCCATCTGCGATCGAACGCGCTTGCGCAAGACCAAAGTGTTTTCTGCGCAACGCTGATAAAAAAAAAACAATTAAAAATATATGAAAAACTTAAGACAGGATAGCAACGCTGGCTTGATGTGAAACTTTGCTATCGGAACGCTTATCGTTCTGGAAAGCACAAGTTTCTTCCATACATATGGCTGTATGTATAAGTATATATGAACAACAAAACAATACAACAAAACACACACAATTTTGCACATAAAACCATACTTATAGATAGCCAGCGTAGCATGAAAAATTATGAGTAAAAACGTAATCTTAATTTCGTCATTCTCATCGTTCGATCTGCGCGCATGCGTTGCGCATTATTAGATTTTTATCGCAACATCATAAAGTGACGCCACAGAATTGCGTTACTTACACAACCCCAACAACGAATACCCGGCGAAGAGTTCATGTCGTACTACATAAAAACTCATGTCTGTCTGCACACTCGTATGCCGATACATGGCCATAAATTTACACACAGTTTTACATTATATTCGCATTAAAAGAGCTTTATGGAGGTACATACAAATACTTGTGCGTATACTTATATACATATACTGCCTATGCACGTATGTACGTATATATGTATGTATGATATTACTATATGTGCGCAAACTGTGTGTTTTTAAAAATACTTATTCCATAATTTTTAATGGTTTTAACGTTAGATTAAGCGAAGATACATATATACGAGTATAATATATTCACTTATATATACATATGCATATACATGACCTTTTCATTCACTTGCTGATGGTCAACTGAGGATAAAAATAAAAGTTAAAGCGTTCTACTGAAATAAGAATAAGAAATTTTATAATACATATATGGAGTTGCGGACAAAACTCTCCGTAAAAAAAAATTACAGTAGATTCTGTTTTTATGCGGTATATACGTTCCGCAGGAAACAGCATTAAAAAAAAACAGCATAAAAAAGCTACCAGTTCTATAGTAAAACTATAGATACGTTTCAAAAGTGCTAAGAACAGCATTGATCATAGACCGCATGAATATGAAATAATTAAATAAAATCGCATAAACAAAAAATTGTATTTTTGAAAATTATATCTTTATTTAAGAAACGTCAGAATCGAAAAATAAATTTACATCGTCAGAAATTGAATCAGACAATACTCGCATGTTGCGCATTCTTTTAGGATTTGGCGTAAAATCACTTCCGTCACTTGAGGAAATGTACACGTCTGATCTAAATGGTGATGCAGGCGGTTCCTTACTTGTAGGGTTAGCATTTTTGATGTAATCTGTGATGAGTTTTTGCTAAGCTGGTTTAGAATCTTGTTTATATGTACAATTCCCGATAGGTCGACATGCATTTTTTAATTTTTTTAAAAACCGCACTATTTCAAAACCGCATAAAAACAGAATCTCCTGTATATTCAGTATTTACTTTAAAAGTTATTCACGAAAAACCAAAAAAATGCACTGACAAAAGTGTACTTACGTTATATTAAGACACTTATTTTGCTCCTTTTTTCTGCGAATACTTAACTGTAAAGTACCGTTTGTTTTATTTTGTGGCTCTACTATGTATTCTTCTTAAAATTTATGGCATTCTGTCTTTTGAAAAAGTGTACGATCGAAATAATGTGGATGGATTTGAGAGAATGAATTGTTGAGTACAGAAGTAATAAGAAATCCTTTGGTGAAATAGGTGATTTATTGCATTTAAGCAGGTCTACGGTACAAACTATTTGTAAAAACTATAAAACATCCAGTTATCTGGAAAGTAAGTCGCGTAGTGGCCGGCCCAAGAAGCTCAACCGGAGAGATGTATCCTTTATTCGCAAAGCAGTGAATCAGAATCCGAAAATACATGCTACTGATTTGGCCCAGGAGGTAGCCGAAAGGTATCAAATTGTTGTCCACCCACGTACAATAACCAGGAACCTTAATAATGAAGGTTACAACTGCAGAACTCCTCGCAAGAAGCCCTTTATAAGCGAGAAAAACCGAAAGCTGCGTCTGGAGTTTGCAAAAAGGCACCTTAATAAGGGAATAGAATTTTGCAGACAAGTTTTTTCACTAATGAGTCCAAATACAACATATTTGGATACGACGGCAAAGCCAAAGTTTGGAGAAAACCAAACACTGCCATGGATCCTAGAAATCTGATTCCGACTGTAAAGCATGGTGGTGGCAGTGTCATGGTTTGGGGAGCAGTTGCAGTTACAGGAGTTGGAAACCTCGTTATCATTCAAGGAAATATGGATCGCTTCCAATACAAGACCATTTTGGAACAAAACTTGATGCCATCCGTGGACAAACTAGGCCTAGGCTCGAGCTGGATCTTCCAGCAAGATAATGACCCGAACCATACTGCGCAAATCGTCAAGCACTGGCTACTGTACTATGCTCCACGGCAGCTATATTCACCTCCACAAAACCCGGACTTAAACATTATTGGGCATGTTTGAGAAATTTTGGAGCGGAAGATTCGGAAGCACTCTATTACTAGTGCTCCAAGTCCTCAAAGAGAAATTGCTGGAGGAATGGCAGAATATCTCGGTGGAGGAGGTTGAAAACTTGGCAGCTTCAATGCCCAGACGTTTGCAAACAGTCATCGATGCTGGTGGTGGCCCAACAAAATATTAATTTTCACAAATTTAATCAGTTTTCCTAGATAATTCTTGTTTTGTATGTACACTTTTGTCAGTGCCTTTTTTTGGTTTTTCGTGAATAACTTTTAAAGTAAATTCTGAAAATACTTTTTTTTTACCTTTGTTATATAATTAGACTTAAAACAAAACTGCACCATTACATTTTTTTTAAATGATTTAGATCGGGAGAAATTAAGAAAAGAGGGGTCGTACGGAGAGTTTTGTCCGCAACTGTAATTTCATTTGAAATTAAATTGAAATTTCAGAAAATTTTTCTTTTTACACATTTCTTGACAGAGTGCACCATGACTACCTTCCATCGGGCCGGACAGTCAATAAAGAATATTATTTATCCGTTTTGAAGCGTTTGAGAGATGCTGTACGTCGCAATCGGCCGGAAATGTGGGCAAACAAATCTTGGATTTTGCATGATGATAACGCGCCATCGCACCGAGCCCAAATTGTGCTGGATCATTGGACCAAACACCAAGTAAATACCATCGTGCAAGCACCGTATTCACCTGATATGGCCCCGTGCGACTTCTTTTTGTTTCGCAAGTTGAAGTTACCACTTCGTGGAAGGAGATTGATTGAGGAAATCAAAGAGAATGCGTTGAAGGAGCTGAAGGTCATCCCTTCGTCAGCCTACCAGGGGTGCATGGATTACTGGGTTAAACGTTAGCACATGTGTGTAGCCTCAGACGGGTCATATTTTGAAGGAGATAAAATAAATTTGCCTGAAATTTAACTCTGTTTTGTTCTATTTAAACATGCCCGGTACTTTCTGGTCATAGGGTATACATATTTTTTAATTCTCTACACACTTTTCTTAAATTTCAGAATTGTAGAATTAACATAGTTTTTAATGTTCGGTCCCACCTAAAACATTGGGGTTTTTTTTTAAATAATCTTGACGTGATGGCGAATAACTCAAAGCGCAGATTATTTCCACTGAGTTATGTGTAGCGCTTATATCGATTTCCTCATGTATGTATGAGAAAATAAGTTACAATTTTCAGCGCGGACGCCGTAGGCGAATGGGTTGGTGCGTGACTACCATTCGGAATTCACAGAGAGAAAGCAGTTTCGATTCTCGGTGAAGCACCACAATTAAGAAAAACATTTTTCTAATAGCGGTCGCCCCTCGGCAGGCAATGACATACCTCGGAGTGTATTTCTGCCATGAAAAAGCTCCTCATAAAAATATCTGCTGGCAAGAGGCAATTTATTATAGATGAATAGTTTTAGGCAGACGACTTTTAAAGTCATTGCCGTATGTTCTTATAAAGGGGTATTTTTTTTTTGCATATTTTCAAAGTTTAGACATTTAAGAATATGTCGAGCCATTACCGCCAAAATAATGTATCCCACACCATAATCGATTTTTGTTTTGTTATCGAAATCGATAGTTCAACATCATTTGAATCATCTGTCAAAATTTCATGGCTGTAGATTAAACCGTTATGAGTTTATAACAAAAACAATTTTAATGTAAATGCATATGGTGACTTGTTTACATTTTCTTTGAACGCTTGTGTGGGATACAATTAAATTCTCTTTTAAAATAAATGAAACACAAGGGAAAAAAATAAAAAAACACAATTTTTTGAGACTTTAATTAAAGATAAAGCTTTAGAACAATATGTCGAAGGTATGAATTTGTTTTTTTTTTGCAAAATATGTTTTTGTTTTCAATTATTGGATATTTTTACAGCTCTCCCTGGTACCGTATAGCGATTCAGATGAATCTTTCGTTGATTTAAATGGTTTGGAAAGTTTAAAAGAAGTCGAGGAGGAAGCGTGTGTTGGGAAAAGGGGCTACAGAAAGCAAAAGAGAATACCTAAAAGGCTGCAAAAAGTTAAGAAAAAAAATACGAGTGTTTTGCCAAACTTGTGCTTAAAGAAAAAATGTCCAAATTCGTGTCATGATAAAATTTCATAATATCAAATGCAAGAACTAACCCAAGAAAATATAATTGTATACTGAAAGGCATTTTCACAGGCGTTACTTCCAAATTCAGTGAAAATTCAATTTACAAAATTACGCTCTGTTACATTGGAAAAAAAAATATTCCAAATATTACTCTTAAATATGGCTACTTTGATGAATCTGAAACCATAAATTATGATCTAGATTCAATTCCATGTTCCAGACGAAATTCCGAAATAGTTTGTGAGGGACCTACTCAATTATATGATGATATATTATATTAAACATTTCTTCTGCTAAATATAAGGATTTGAAAACGCTTTGCGATAGAAAAACTTTACCCGTAAAATTCCAACACGAGTATTTAAATTTAAAAATGGAATGGATCTGTTAAAGATTTACTACCTGAAACCGCCCAGGAAGATAGTATTTAGCGTTCTTTATATATTTTTATCTATCGTTATTTAATTTTACAAGATTTTAATATGAATAACATTACTTTGCTAACAGAAAACTTTAAATATATAAATTACATTACTTTATTTTTGTTTTATCGAATATACTAAGAAATGTATACATTTATTTTTTTTTTTAATCAAATGTAATTTAATTTTAAGGACTAAGTAAAAAAATTAAATAAAAAAAAACGGGAAGCCACTTCTTTAAAATAAATTTTTGTGTAACCCACACACTTTTTTAATAATAGGAAGGAAAGCAAAAAAAATGTATCCCACAAAAACAACCCTTATGATGCAAATATCTATTTAAAATTATTAAAATTAAATGTATTACACAAAAAAATGTTTACATTATAAATTTTAAAATAATGGCTTTATTCAAACTGATTTAATTTAAAAAAAAACCTTCTCCTGTAAATTTTCGAGTTTGTGGGATACATTTTTTCGGCGGTTATGGCTCGATGTCATTAAGAGGCTTTTTTAAAATTCCTATTATTTCATGAGTTATAGCCGTTTTGGTGATGTGGCATAGGTTGCTAGCCGTGTTGTCTGAAAACTTTAAACGCGATTTTCCGGAAACTACAGTTTTCAAAACGTTTGATATGATATCTCAAGTCCTACTGAACCGATTAACTTGAAATTTGGTGTGAATCTTTTCAATACATATCTCTATATAGCCGCCCGAGTGTTGATATATAGCCGCCCAAGCCGTTTTACAGTTGAGAACACGCGTAGGCATTTAGCCGCCCGAATTAGTTCGTAAATGTAAGGTTCGCGACGTCTGTCGTTCTCGGCGATAATAGTTAGTAAGTAAGTAAGTTATAATGTAAACTTACAATATGAGTCAGAACGAATTTCAGTTCTTCGATTCAGTCTCTCAGGGGAGAATCAAGGCTAGACTTTTTATATATTTTATATTTTTTCCTACGCACGATGGCTAAGCGATGTAGAGAAGATACGTTCCGGCGAATATTACTTTGAATCTGATAAGGCGGCAGATGACGGCATTACTTCGTCAATTTGAACGATACCACACAATGCCGGAATATAAAACCTATACATTAATACAACCAAACTTCTTTTTATCGTTTTTTTAATTTGTTTGTTTATAATTATTTTTTGATTTTATGTAAAATTTTTCTTGTGTTAAATAAAGCTTTAGTTTTTATAACGTTCAACGTATTTATTTTCTTTACTGCGCACTCCAATACCTCTCGTCCTCAGCGACGCTCGCATGTCGGGCGGCTCCGGCTCCAAAGGGTTAATAATCTTTCTCATGTTTTTTTTTTCAGATCATTAGAAAGCTTGCAATCATGACAAGTTTAGCGTGCCATTTTTTTTGGACCCCCACTTCAAAACCTAATAAAAATTTCATTTTTTAATTTTTTGACTATTTTGTATGTATTAATAAATGTCTGGTAAAAAAATGGATAGCAAAAAAAATTTTCGTTTTTTATTTATAGCACCCGCCAAAACACCTCCGATTCATGCTTAGACTAGAGTACCCCCTTAAATAGAGTAAAAAATATTAAATATTAAATAGTTTTGTAAGATTTTTGTGAAAAATCTATCTGTCTATCTAATAATAATTTTATTGTCCGTTAGTGCATATTCCTGGTAATCCAGGTTCTATTTATTTATTTATTCTATCGTATTTTTTTATAATTTTTCTGTTTCTGACACCTTTTCAAATGCCATTTGTCATGCCCAGTATCAGCTTTCCAATCAACTTTACTCTGATGAATATCAGTATTGTTGCACTCAATTATAATACAATCAGTTAATAATTTAGTAGAATTCTTTTGTAGCCGGTGACACTTTTTATCACTACACATTTTCCTTTCACTTAGTGCCATTGTCTCATTACCCCCTTTCCATTTAAATAAATAGAAGCATACAAACAAAGTAAATTAGTAGAGAAACAGAGTTAAATGGGAAAGGTATGGGAGTATGAATGTTTAAAAGAAAGTAAGCAAAATACAGACTTTGTAGCCATTGCAAAGGTAATTTCCTATCCACACCTTGTTAATACGAAATTAATGACTGCATTAGATAAATTACAATATTCGTACAAAGGCAAGGTCGGATGGGCCACTTTGTCCGGTGTTGTTAGTCACATGAGTTGGTGCTAGATTTGTGTGACCATGGCTCAAGACGATGCGGGTGCTATGTATACGAGTAGTAGCACAGGAGACACATTGTTATTAAATGACAAGCCCAGTGATATGTGAAACGATAACGATTTACTATGTGTCTCTATTGAGTTTGAATGAGTGTAGTCAAAAATTGTGTTTTGTTGCAGTTTTCTGGGGCAAAGGAGACCTTTGTTTGTAATAAGGTAAAATTGGCTGGCTTTCGAAGGTGAGCTAGAACAAATTGTTGGTGGTGTCGATTTTTATCAGGCAGTTCGTGTTGACTGACGCTCGAACACAAGCCGTTGCATCGCTCATGGTCAAAGCTTGTTACAGAATATCATAGTTACTACATACATATAAGTAATACTTAGCAAAACGGTATGAGTTAGAAAATTGCTTCAATGGCTAATGATTTTGGTCAGCTATTGAACTTGCTACCCGACCACGGCTCGGAGGTGTACACCAGTTTTGTATTTTCTCTATGGAATGGTTCTCGCAACCATTTACTTTCATATCCTGCGACGCACAGTAGTTAGTAAAAAACTGACAGCTTGGAAATATTTTCAAATTGGCTTAGACAAGGCGAAAAGGTGTATACTCGAATGTGTGTGAATTCCATAAGAATACTAATGAAATGGAAATTAATTTGGTTATTGTATTGGTGTACTGCTGCATCTGGTCGTAATTCATAGGCGCTTACCTAGAGGGGATTTGAGGGGAAAAGACTTTAATATAATAATTCGAGAAGCATAGCTAAAAATAAATAGGCTGTTAGCCTAAGCTTCCTATCTGCATAATGGGGCTGCCATCTTAGATTTAGCTGGTAAGAGCAGCATTTCGTTTTTCAGCCCCTTGCAACAAGACAGACGCTGTTTTAGGCTAAATGCTTCTTAAAAGGAGACACTTCCTCGCGAAATTGTTTTGGCCGCCTGCCTCACCTTTTCAACTTGATCGAATAAAAATTAAATACTGTTTGAATTGTCTGCTTCATCAAATACAAAACTGTCTACCAAATAATTTTTCGAATGCTACCTTTGAATTGCTGTGCTGTATGATCCGATGGTGATCTATTTAGTGTGTTTATTTAATCATTTGTTATTTTGACAGTGACAGCTCGGCCCCGCTGGAAATCTTAACAAAAAGTTAGTTTTACAACTCTGTGGACCGAAATCAATCGATTTACGCTTGAAAAATGTTTGGAAAATATGACAAACTTATTTCCAAAGTCGATGTTGTGTCGCCTAAACAGCGCGTTTATTGAAAAGAAGTGGAAACAATCTTTTTGGCGAAGCCCATTTTCATTTCGGCTGCTATGTTAATGCACAAAACTGCCAAATTTGGGGATAAGAATACCCGAACGTGATCGTCAAGAAGCTAATCCATCTGCAGAAAATGATTTGGATTTTGGAACGGTGCCATCATTCGTTGAAAATGCTGCTGGAAACCTTATTTCGGTCAACAGTTAGTGCTACAGATGCATACTCGTAATAAGCGATTTTATCTCGCCGAAAATTTAAGACAAGAACTTGAACGATCTTTGGTGTGAGCGGGATGCCGCGCTATGTCACACACCCTCGACATTTTGAGCGTCTAGTTCGGTAATAGTTTTATCAGCCTTCGGTAATCGTGTTTTTACTTCGCCGTTATAGCTTTTTTGCGGGGTGTCGTGAAGGACCGATGTTAGGCGAACAAACATTAATGGTTCATTCATTAACGATACCGATGCGGAACATCGAGTAAGCCATTCTCAAGGCAGAATCAGACAGTCTTCGACAACTGGTTTAACAGAATGCGTTACCGCCAAACAAGCGAAGTTGGCACATGAATCAGATCAAGTTCAATAAATAATGGAAATATTTACTGTCCCGAATAAATCAATATTATACCAGAAACATTGATTTTGGTTGATTTTTTTGAAATTCTACGCTTTTATTTGTAAATATGTATATGTTGTGAGGCATGACATACTAACATATAGCGGAGAGAACTTAGAACTTTTTATTCCACTTATTATGTATGTTCATTGACTTCTGGGCAGAAAACTTGAAGACAAAAATTTAATCATATAAAATAAGGACCTCAAATAGTACCATGCAATAGCCAATGCGAGGTTGAGCTATAATAGACTGACTGTATATTTACCTACACATTCGTTCGTTTCTGGCTGGGGCGTGCACGGTATGGGTTTGTGTGTGGTCAATATCAGTTATCGACAGGTTTCTAAACCTTCTCTGGACATGAAACACCAAATTATAAGAAGTGAGTTTTCTATTAGCGGTCGTCCCTCGATAGGCAATGGCAAACCTCTGATTGTAATTCCGCCATGAAAAAGCTTGCACTAAAAACTTTCTGCCGATCGGGGTCGGCATACAATGGTAGGGCCCTTCATTTGTGAAATTTGGGTAAGATACCATGACACCACACACCAATATGTTTTGTCATACCTTTGCTTAAGGGAACACTTTTTAGTGCGAACATTTTTTAGTAAAACAAAGAATATTCATGCCAAAAATTTCTGCGGCTTAAAGCTACGCAGAAATGTAAAAACCCAAATTTAATTATTAAAAAGCCATATGATTTAGTATATCATAGAAAGAACTGGAAAGCCTCAAACAGCGTTTGGGAAAATATTATTGAAAGGGTTCGACTGAGAGCCGAATTGACTGGCTGTATTTGTATATAGAGGACCACAATCGTGCTGCCGGAAAGGACAAAAGTCAACAACTCTCTACTTTTGCTGTACGGCAAGTGTGGTAAAACAACAATGCGTCGTGTACAATAGAATTCAGAACAGCCGATTTGTTTGTGTACGTCAATACTTTCATTGTGGCATCTCTCTGCCTTTTGCATGACATGTCATCCTAACTCGTTCCCGCAACCGACGCAACGGACTCATTCTGGCGGGCCTTTAACGCCTTTGTTTTTTTTTAGTGTATGTGTGTGTGCAAGATGTTAGGGCTTGCTAATTTATAGGTATACTCGTACTGCCTGTGTATTATGCGAGTAATAGTATTAAATATGTTTGCGTACATGTTCTTAGAAGGCTAATCGACTGCATTTAAGCAATTCGCGTCATGGTCACAATTATTATATTTATATATGTATGTACATATTTCTAAAACATTACGCTTTAAATAATACTTTTGCTAATGTGAATTTCACTTTTCCCGCAGATGAGCGTCTTTCAGGCATATGTGCCGTCCAGTGTACTGGTTTAATTTTAATTTCTCCATTATTGTTATTTATTTCTGCTGCGGCGGCGACGAACGACTACTTAAACAGGTAGCGTAACCTTCAATGCCTTGGTTCTAATCTGTTTTTTTGTTTTTTTCTAAGTGAATATATTCAGTGATCGTCTACGCCACTGATTTGTTCTCTTAGTGGCGATTTTCTGACAGTTCTTGGAATCTGTTGAAGTGCAGCTGTTGGGCTTTTCCAGATTGGATTCCCTGCACCTGCGGCACTATTTCCGCAAGTACCGGTGCCTTGACACCAACTTCAATTTCAGATGTTTCCCCCATATACATATGTATTTTATTCACAAAATTTAATAAATTTAAAACAAAATACATACAAATTTTCAACTTTTTTTCAGAATATTTAGAAAAACTCTGGGCTAACTTATTCATTATCATATGTATATCTTCAATAAAAAGAATTTTAGAAAGAAGATTCTCAACTTGCGTGTAAAAAAAAATTGTCAAAAACCAACGCCATTTCTGAGTAAACTCAAACTTACGCTCTATTATATCAAAATTTCGGCGGCCACCGTAGCCGAATAGTTTGGTGTGTAACTACCTTTCGAGAGAGCGTAGGTTTGAATCTCCGTGCATGAAACACGCAAATGATAGATAAGTGTTTTTATAATAGAGGTCGTCCCTTGGCAAGGAAGGGAAAACCTGAGAAAAAATGTTTGCCGTATCCTCATAAAAAACCATCTGCCGTTCCGAGGCGGTGGTAAAACATCAAGACGCACACCATAAATAGGAGGAAAAGGAGGAATATATACATATGTATGTACATATGTATTATATATATAGAAAATATTTTGTTGTAATCACCAACCCATTCGTCCACTTAATTGGCAATAAATTTGTATCTTTTATATGACCTTTCTATGTGTATAACCCTGTGAAGTATGTTTCATGAGAAGAACAAAGAGTCTGATCCATGAGGAATGTTCAAATTAAATATATTTATAATAAAGGAAAAGTAAACTTACTTTAAATTCATTTACCGGCTTCCGCACCGACCTTTGAGTTGCTTTTCTATGCTGCAAAAAGTAATTGCTGCTGGCTCTTTAAACTGTGAAGAATTAACAAGTTATCCTTCTTTTGTTTTCGGAACAAAGCCAGTCTGGAACCGTAAATCGGTTATAGTGATTGGGAGGGTTCAATATATCTACAGGTGGCGCAAAATGAATCACCCAATTTTGTTTTCGAATAACTTTGTTTTTTACCAAATTAAACAAAAAACCGGCTGAGGGGCGACCACTAATAAAAAAAAACTTTTTCATTTTGGTTTTTTATGCATGGAGATTCGAATCAACGCTCTTCCGAATCGTAGTCACACACCAACCCATTCGGCTACGGGGGTCTATCTTCCGATAGGTTGACTAATTTTGAGCCAACTTGTCCATTCGTTCATTTTCCTCACCCCGAATTTTTCGCAACCAAAAGCGGAGCATGTGAAGCTGTCAAATATTAATTCAGCATGTTTTTTTTATTCAAGGCTAAATTGTATCACGCATTTAAGGGATCCCGGTGGTCTAGAACTCGAAAATTTAGGGTATTTTTAGGAACTTTTTTTACAATAAAAAAATGAAAAACGATATTTAAATATTTTTTTTAATTTTAATAATTTTAAAAATGGTGTTGAAGTTGACCCTCCCGAAAAATTGGACTTGGGCGGTGTTGTCCATTTTGGATCTTCTATTTATCTGAAACACAAAAATCAAGAAAAATATTAATCAGTATGATTGCAGCTATGTCCCGTACTAGAATAAACAAAAAAATTAACAAAATGGCGCGGTTTTGAATTTGACACTTTAAATATCGGGTTTTTTTCATATTTTGATAAAAAAATACGAAATAATTGAAATGATAATATGATTCTAGTACTGGCGATAGTCATTGATGTTGTGAACAACATATTAAAATTTCAGTCGATTCGATTGAATGGGTTTTTTTTTGACAACACCAGTCCGAAAAAAGTCATTTCGAAATAAATGAATTTCAAGTTTGAGGTACAGGAGCGCGCGGACCGCTTTCTACTTAGTTAATAAGCTTATGAGATATTATTGCGAATTTCCGCATGAAAATTTCACAGTATATTCTTAAGATACTATACTTTCGAAATATCAAAAAAACAAAAATCGATTTTTTTGAAATTTCTAGATCACCGGCTCCCTTTAAATTATGCCGTTTCCAATTCACTTGCTATGCTCGCTTTTCGCAATTCACTGTCCCAGATACTCTTAAAATACCTATTATACTCCACGTTTGTGCGGTCCAAACTAGATTACACTATTTTTAATTGGAAACTTTATAATGCCGTGCAAATAAAACGCGTAGAGAGAGTTCAAAAATTTGTGTGCGTTTTGAGCTCCATTCACTCAATTTCTCAGAACCGACTTCACCGCAATTTCGTTGTCGATTAATTAGTCTTTTCCCATTAAGTGACAGAGAAATATCAATTATCTTCTTCTAGAAATAATACAGTTTAAAGTTCCTTGCTGGAATTTTTATCATTTTTCGCTTTGGATTAAGTAAGTCTTTATATAGTGCTAATCTGATACTCGTTAGAACGTTTTCTGCCTTTAATTATCTCTCAAACTTTTTGGATTTGGACCTTTCTGGCTAAAAAATTACTTTCTATGTAACAAATCAAAGTAAGACTTGGAAAATGCTTGCTATTATAGTTTTACCTATATATTATTAATTCGTTAAAATTCAATTTCAGCTTGTATATATTTTTTAGCAATTTAAATGGTTTCTTATGTTGGTCATTTAATTTTACGACACTTTTTTAATCTTAAAATTAAAGATACTAAGATATTATCATATCCGAGAGCATATCGAATCCAAATTATCTCCAGCAGCATGCATACCTGAAGGGGAAATTCACGGAAATATCCTTACACGAAGTTGTACGGACTGTAGAAAAATCTCTGCAGGGCAAACAATTCACTTTGGTGGCCTTCATAGATATATGTAGTGGGTGCTATTAAAAACTTTAGGTCGGAAAAAACCTATCTCGGGGTTTCGTCTCTGCTTGGCTGCAATGAAGTTAACGATATGACAGGAGGGGCTAAAGTTACTACATTCGTGCACAGAGGGACGTTACAGGTTGGTGTCCTTTCGCCTCTCCTTTGGCTAGTTGCTATTAAAGAAGTTCTGACAATGTTTAATAAGGGTAGGGTTAAGGTAGTAGCACACGCCGATGACTTCGTCCTAAGAATATAGTGACCGCTTCTGTCAGTTATGGCTGAAATTTAGGAAAGGTTGATAGGTGCGGCGTCAGAGTCAACTCTAACTCAACTATACTTTAGACTTCCCAAATTCAATAACCAAGTTCTCCCGCTTTCATCGCAAGTACGGTGTTTTGGAGTGATACTTGACTTCAAACTCCATTGGCTTCAAACTCCATCGAAAATCGGGTAAAGAGGGCCGGTATAGCTTTCTACTCCAGCGAATCTATGTTTGGCAAAAAATTATGACGCAAGCCACAGGTCGCGCTGTGCTGTAATGTACAACGTAGTGGTTCTGCCAATTTTAAGGTATGGATGCCTGCATTCGTGGGAAGCTCTTCGGTAGGGCTATAACATCACTAAATGAGGGAGGCTGCAAAGGACTTCATGTATTAGCAAAACCCTGAAGCTGAAGCAGAAGTGGTGGGGACTTTTCGGAGAAGGAGACTGTTGAATACTTTTTCTGTAAATGACCGGGTTTGACAGCTAGACGATTACGGTCAACGGGTGCTTCTTGCTTCGACAGCCTGGGGCAGTGCGCCAACCTAAATCTCATCAGTCTTCTCCATTACATGTTGTTGTTGTTGTAGCAGCATAAACAATCCCCATACTTACATACGGTGAATGCTGCTGGAGTGACAGTCCTTGGCCGGATATAAATCCGGGTCGTTTCGGTAACGTAGAATCGACTGTCGTGGAAACGTCAGTCTGTTCTCAATAACATCAACAGCTCTGGTTGGAGGTCTCATAATGGTATTAAAACGGCACTTTAGTGCTACTTGGGAAGTGCCAGAGTGGTACTTCAACCATTTAACCTCCCTATCTACCGGACTAGACATGTGCAGTAAACAAAAAGACAAGTAATAGAGCATGTAAAGGCCAAATAAATATATTCGATGCTTAAAATCATTTTTTGGTAAAAAAGTTTTTCACTTGGTAAACAAGTTTTCAAAAACAGAATTGGATGATTAATTTTGAGCCATATTTTAAATGTATTTAAAAACTATTATTGTATATTTTATTATTATAAAGCTTACAATTCCTCATAATAGTATAAAATTTGTTCGGTCCCCTTCCTTTTTGATTACACATTCGTTCTGACGCCCATGTTCCTGTGGCTTTGGGTAGGTATACAAATTACAAATTGGAAGGATGGAGTTGCTAATCTACAGTTTACGTGTTACTACCATTCTCAGCGCGTTTTCACGCTTGTCCAAAAGCATTCAGCCATAAAGTATAAGAGGTGAACAAAGGATACTCGTGTATCCTTTATTCACGTACATATATGTATATGTATGTATGTATGAATGTATGTAGACTCTTTCAAATTTTTTCCATCTGAATTTTGGTGGGCACGTACACGTTTACGCACAAAATGTAATCATAATTAACTGATTTTATTGTAGTTGTTGCAATTGCTTAAACTACAGCGCCGTGCTTTTAGTAAAACTCCTTGTTATGGGACACGCGCTCTCGAATTATTTTGTTATTAACTGACAAACACTTTAATCAAGAAGTAGAATTGTGAATACTTGGAAATTTGTGTGGCATACTTTGCCAGTGTGTATGTGCATATGTGTTATATCCAAGTGGTTGGTGCACCTTATTCCTCTACTTTTCGTATTGCTTTCATGCCAACTCACCTGTCGTTCGCTATACTTAATTTTATTAAAATGAGCTCAGAGCTACCCTTTCCATTTTTGAGCACGCGGCAATCACCTCGATGACATCGCCAATGTCTTTGTCCATATGCAACAACAACAAGAAATGAAAAACAACAGAACATTTCAAAAACGAGCGAAAGGAACATTTTGTTAAAAGGTGACAATTAATTTGTCAATAATAGGAATTGTTATTGTCGTTGAACGCGCGACACTCGCGGCGACCATCAGCCTGTAAACTGTTGTTTTATACACATATGTATACTCATACAATTATGTGTATACCTACATATATTCATGCTAATATATCTACATACTATGCCCTACCCAGCGGGAAAAGCATGAATGGAGCAATGAAATATATTTGTAGTTTAGAAGCTGAACTTTTTATGCAAATGCAAGTCGTTCTCGTACATAGTATAAAAAGGTGTTGCAAAAGAGGCGCCTAGATATGGTTTTAAGGGGTTACATACGTTCAGCAGAGCCAAAAATGCGCTGAAAGAAAAACTGTTTTTAGAAATTAGTATATAAAAAATCACGTGAGTCAAAACGCAATGAAAAAAAGTTGCTCCACGGTCTGCATTATTTCTCCTTGAAATGTTGATAGATCTGTAAAAAGTAAAAAAAAATTGTTGTAAAATAAATTTGTAGTTATGGTCGACCCGGACTTTTGAATTTCGAAAAATTTTGCACCTTGCAGCATTTAAAAAAAAATGTTTCTTACGTCATAAATGTCACACTTTAATTATGTTTATAAAATTTTTTATTAAAAATATGAAAAAATCCGGACTATAGAGAAAACACTTTCGAATCTTTGAAAAAAAACCGCATCCAAAATATTTTAAAAACTGTATGAGTCATCATGCAGACCGTGCCGTAAAAAGCAGTTTCGAGAAAAACGAGTTTAAAATTTGAGGTACAAGAGCGCGCGGACCGCTCTCTACCTAGGTAGTTAATGGCCCGTAGAAGCTATAATATTGGGAATTCCTGCTTGAAAATTTGATAGTATATTCTTAAGACACTATGCTTTCGAAATATCGAATATGAAAATTCTAGACGTATGTCTTTAAGTAAAATATGTGAAAATTTAAATTCTTTCAGGATTCACTATTTTGATTTAAAATACGGCTCTTAAAAATTATTTGAAATTATACATATATGAAAAATGACTTCATTTATATGTCTACCATGAGCACGTCTTCAGGTAAAATCTGCCAAACAGTTGATTTATGAATGCCTAGTTATTGAGAACGTCGAGATATCCATGTTAAAGGTTGTTTAGGCACACTTTTCGCTACAGCAGCAGCATTACTATCAACAGAACGTCCAGTTTTTGATCTGCCAGTCCTTTTTCTATACTCAACAGAACCAGTTTCTAAAAAAAGTTTTACCTACTTTAGAATTGTTGACCCATTCTGATGATTAGTTCCAACAAAAAAATTACGAATATTGTGATATGTTCTTCTTAATGATCGACCATTTTCATAATAAGTTTCAAGAATTTTAACGCTTTATCCTATCATGTGAATTGGGAATCTGTTTACTTGATAAATATCTCTTATCTTTGACAAAAGAAGGTGCCGTTTGGTCGGTGCGAGACTCCCGTACGGTAGTGCACAGCTTCGAAACCTCGGTCATGAAACACCAAAGGAAAAAGCTACTCAATTAAACCATTTGGATGCGGGTTAAAAAGTTTCGTACATTTTACTAATAAACTGATAGTTCAAATTTGTTTATTATTTTGAATGAGGATAAGGATGTTCGACACTTCCCAGGAAATTAACATCATTACTTGTATAATAAATGGAATCCACACTAAGTAGGAAGATAACTAGTTTCGATCAACATTATAGAACCCTTTTCCTACAAGGTATTTATTAACATCTCACTGCTACATTTAATCTTTCGCCTTGTATTTGTTTTGCCTGGTTTTTTTATTTGTGTTATTTGCATAAAAAATCATAAGTGACATTTTGGACAGTTGTCTTTATTGCTTTTATTGCCTTTAACTACCTGCACTTCTTTACACTTCCTTATATTTGTATCTACTAATGTGTTATTCTACATATTTGTTGCCGCTCAAATTTATTTATTAGTTGGCACCCGTCTTATTGTATTTTAATTATTTTGTCATTTTATAACTGAATATTTTGTTTATTTTGTGGTAGTAGTCTTTTTGTGATTGATTTATGATGTGCTATCTCCCTTTAGCTAGGTAATTTAGCTAATTGGTGTACTAGACATATATATCTTTTTGCTTTATGTATGTATGCATGTATGTTTGTATAAGTATGTACATAAGTTACACTGGTTTACAGCCAAAATGCACCAGTCTGATTCCGAAAATCAAGGTTATTTTTTATTCTATGGTAACATTTTTGAGATATTTACGAATTACCGTTATTTCAAAAAAAAAAAAAAATTCGGCCCACTTAATCATATATATCTCGAAAACTAATTGAGCGATTCCAAAACCGTTTAAAGCTTTTAAAAGGTAATCAAATTTGCTATAAACTGTGTGTACAACACTTTTTGTTAGGCCCTGCAGATTCAAAGATAACGAACTATCATAACGGATTTTTTAAATTTTTTTTGTAAAAATATAAAAAAAATTTCTATTTTGAGAGAAAGGATCTCGAAAACTTTTTACTTTTTCATGTATTTTTTGTTTTCACTCTAAGCTCTGTTTTATTACAAAAAAAATAAACTTTGATTAAACAAAATCGATGAACTAGTACAAAAGTTACAAGCATTCAAGTAAATATATCCATATAGTAAAACTTAAGAGTGGCGATTGTTCATAGACGGCAATAAATTAAGTTTGAAGGCCGTATTATTGCATATTGGCAACCAAAAGCCATCTATCCCGATCGCGCATGCAGTAAATACGAAGGAAACATATGAGACAATGCAAAAATTGCCTAAATTAATTAAATACGAAAAACATGATTGGAAAATATGTGCCGATCTAAAAGTCGTTGGAATGCTATGTGGTCTACAATCTGGATACACAAAATACTGTTGCTTTCTCTGCAAATGGGATAGCAGAGCACGTCAAGACCACTACATCATAAAGGATTGCCCAGAACGAATCGGGTTTCAAGTTGGGGTGGATAACATAAAATACTCACCACTTATAAAGAAGGAAAAAATAATTCTACCTCCGCTCCACATCAAGCTCGGCCTTATCAAAAACTTTGTCAAGGCTTTGGACAAAGAAGGCGAAGCTTTTCATTATTTGAAAACAATCTTTCCACAGATTTCAGAAGCAAAAATAAAGGAAGGGATTTTTGTGGGGCCGCAAATAAGGAAAATAATGGCCAATACCCATTTCAGCGGCGTAGGACTCTTTTGAAAAAGTCGTTACTTCTTTTTTAGGCAAACACAAAAGTCCTAACTTCGAGCTGATAGTGAACGATTTAATCAAAAACTATGCGGAAATGGGTAAATAAAAAACACATATAAGACCGTTTTCTCAGTTAACTTTAAAACTAAACAAAAAATTTGAAAGCAAATTTTTAAATTTACATGAGAATATATAGCCCTTAATCTGAATTTATTGCCCTGCTCCGAACAAACAAGAACGACCAAAATTTGTTCTGAATTGGAAGATTAATCCAGCCTAAGAAAATTATATGCTAATGTGTCACTTATGTATTTATCTAATTCCCTTTTTAATTTTCTTTCAGGAGTAAATATGTCTTTAAAAATTCATTTTCTGCACTCCCATTTAAATTTTTTCCCGCAAAATCTTGGCGACGAAAGTGACGAGCATTGCGAAAGGTTTCACCAGCAAATGAAAATGATTGAAAGTCGGTATCAAGGATTCTGGGATGTCGCTATGATGGGTGACTACTGTTGGTTTCTCATAAGAGAAACCGATCCTTATATAAATAAGCGTCAAAACAATACACATAACTTTTTCAATTATAAAATAAGATCATAGAGTTAAGACAGAATCATATGTACATATGCTATTATTTGTAGGGTACTTAAGTTTTACTATATGGATATATTTACTTGAATGCTTGTAACTTTTGTATTAGTTCATCGATTTTGTTTAATCAAAGTTTATTTTTTTTGTAATAAAACAGAGCTTAGAGTGAAAACAAAAAATACATGAAAAAGTAAAAAGTTTTCGAGATCCTTTCTCTCAAAATACAAATTTTTTTATATTTTTACAAAAAAAAATGTAACAGTTTATAGCAAATTTTAATACCTTTTAAAAGCTTTAAACGGTTTTGAAATCGCTCAATTCGTTTTCGAGATATATATGATTAAGTGGGCCGAATTTTTTTTTTGAAATAACGGTAATTCGTAAATATCTCAAAAACGTTACCATAGAATAAAAAATAACCTTGATTTTCGGAATCAGACGGTGATTTTACATAGGAATTTCATAATGGCGTCTCTGGTGCAGAAAAAAAGTTGGAATTTGTGATCCAGTGTTATTAAAGCAATCGTAATCATCATGAC